>JAVTVY010010756.1:0-51035 GCA_036873755.1 Hanleya hanleyi
ATTTCTTCCGTATACGGTATACCGCTAGTTTACCTGTTCGGCGACTCGTCCGTCAAATTCCCTTTCTGATAATAATCCATGGATGCGGCCGTACTGCATGTACTCAAAGAGTGTGTTCCAGAAATTGGACAATAAATAAACATTTGCATAGCGCCGGTTTTAGAACGAGAACAGCGGACCCGGGATAAAGATTCTTTCTTTGTGGGTGAGGGGGGGAGGGGAGGGGGAGGCAGAAGATGATATATATTGTCTAATTTTATTGAGTCTTCCGTATCCTAGCCAAAAGCAAATATAAGAAAAAAGATTTCTATCGTGTATATATAAAATAGGTAGAGCTATATATATAGGAGACCCTATAAATTATGAGACATTCGATCCCCTCTGCCACCTCAAAACTCATGTCCCATGCCCCTGTGAGAACGACTGGAGTTATGATATCTGTCAGATATTAACATTCGGGGATAGCAGAAAATGTCTATTTGAAACTTCACATAATTGAGCTTCCATACACAGATTACGATAGTCTTGATCCAAAGTTCCACGATGTACCACAAAATCACGAAACGTACTGCGCACGGATAAAGGGGAATAATTATGTCGTGACAAGGTGAAATTTACGCACGTTGGAGAACAGCTGAACGATGAAATATCTTTTGCTTATGGTGTAACTTTCAGAGAATAGCAGGCGGAAGAGATGTCATAAAATCAACATCACTATGACGACGACAGGGTTTGCGACATGAACATTTGCCAAATTCAACTAGAGAACAATTAAAGTATTACACAAAGACACTCCCGGAATTAATATGGTCCAATCACTGTAGCCAGTCTCCTATTCTCTGAGATAACCTTCGGTACAATAAATCAGTAGAAGTGTGTGTAACCTTATTGAAAGTGCTGAATTTCCCCATTAGGTCTGAAGGTTGTTTTTATTCACTCTTTGTTGTGAATGCTGAAGTTTGTTATTAATTGCATGCAGAATTGTACACGAGGCCTATTTCTTCCCAACAAGGGCTAAATCCCAAATCGCAGACAGGACAAATGACAACCGGAACGTGTTGAAAATCATCTCTTTATTAATTATGACGTCACGAGAGACGTGGCAACGAATAGGAGAGAGAGAGAGAGATAGTGTGTGCTGTTACTTTTTGTTACTTGCCGAATCGGTAGGTTTACATCCTTTCCGGCCCGCATTTTATGCTGCGAAAAGGTTGTTAATTTTGTTTGAACGATCAATAGGTGTCATCTGTCGGCACCTTCAATCGCATATTCTGTGTTTACCTATATGGTGTACAGTATCATCGATGCTTGATCATGCTCTGCCTTGATGAAAACATAGTTCTGTTTGAACGGAGAGAGGCAATTTGTGGGCGTCTTCAATCGCTACTGAGTCTCGCCGATGTTTGTCGTGGTGACATCAAGACAGTGTTTCGAAAAGCACAGGTGTTCCTCGTCGCATGGCAACGAAAGATACAAAGTTGCAATTTTGTTCCCCGGTCCCGGCATATCCAAAGACTATATATCACGGAGGAGAAACAACTATCCCTACTTCCGGGATTTTGACGAAATTTGCCATGCTTGCGGGTAGAGCAACTTTATCTTCCGGGTAAAATGGCCGATTCTAACAGACGGAGGTCAATCTTCCGATAATTCAGACGAACCGTCTAAGTAAGTAGTAGATATAAAGCTACCAGTTGGTGATAGAGATTCTTATGAACCAGTAGAGGCTAAGAACGAGCTGTATTGTTGTCTGGATGTTTCTCTATAGTCTTCACAAAATAGGCAGTCAATTGTGCAAGTGAATATTTGTCAAAACCACACGACTTACATGCACGCCAGTTTGTCTTCAATCTTCGGTTATATGACGGATCGTCCACTGTATAGCAGGGTAGACCCATTGGTGCTTGAATTATATGCTACCGAACGGTTTTTGGACGTACATTTCATTAATCCTCACTTCTCATGATATTATTCAGTCTTCCGGGTGCACTTACTCATGCTTCCGGGTAATACATTTGAAATATAATATAAGGAAGTGCACTTTCTACCTAGAAAGTTAAAAGATTATACAAACCATAACCCTACCGGCCTTGGGGGCATTATGCCCCCCCCTCCCAAACTTTGTACTCATCTCCGGAAAGACAAACAACTGAGAGCTGAAACTCCGTGACTTTGCTTATCATACTGGGGCCTTTTGAAGCCTATTTGCATAATCAACTGAGCAGAGAATCATGGGTAAATCCGAAATTGTGGCCATGTGGGGAACCAGAAAAGTGATATTTTCGTCTTACTTCCACAAAATTCTTGCTTTTCTGCATGGAAAACTGAACAAAACTAGTTTATTTCATATCAGATTATTATTTAATAATTTATCAGGCCGTTTGTACGAGGAAATCAAAAGAATAAAGAAATCGAAAAATCCGACCTGATAATGGACAAAAAAATGTCCTTTTTTTTATAATGACAACACAGGTGAGATGGTGTTAGAAATTACATTTCTTTCACATTTCTTCTGAGGTTATGGGCAATATTACTGGATATCCATTCATGGGAAATAACAGTCGTCATTTCAGTCGTTCAGTTACATATCAGAACGCCTTGGAAAAACACCTTCAAGCTCACAATGGAAATTTCAGGTTTGTTCTAAATGGTTCACGGTACTAGGTGATTGAATCAAGTGTTTAATTCATAGCACGTGCGATATATTACATAACGTAACTGTTCAAGTCGTTTCCCCACTTCACGCTGTAAACTGATGTGTGTCCGCTTTATTTCACATTCTGATTGAAACTGAAAGGACTGACGCAAAGACATTGTGACGTCACATGAACAACGTAACTTTAGCGACGTCCGATATGATTACAATTTTTGTTCAATTATTATTTTATTTCTGATGTCACCTTTTCAGCGTTTAGTTCGAGACGTTTAGGCTAGAGGGAAACGGCCAAGTAAAAAAAGCGTTTTTTTATACCCTAAATTAGGTCCTCGCGGACTTGTGCCCGGTTGAGTTGGCGGTTCATGGTAATCAGTTGCGAACCATTACAGTTTGTTAATCCAGGAAGCGGAAATGTATATTTCCCGCTCAAATGATTTGATGCAGAAAACCGTAACACGTCAATAGGAGAAGGTAGAATGTTAAAGCATATATAAAGACCCCCTACATCCGACCATCGCCAGCCGATTGAAATGATGAGTGTTATTTCCCGTGAATGAATATCCATTAATATTGCCCATAACCTCACAGAACATGTGAAAGAAATCCAAATTGATATATAACACCACCTCGTCGGTATTACGAAAATAGCCCCACCGGCTGACCACCGGCTGGCATAATTTAGGGTCTAAAAAATGTCTTGAACTCAATTTTGATTCAGTCACCTAGTACCGTGAACCATTTAGAACAAACCTGAAGTTTCCACTGTGAGCTTTAAGGTGTTTTTCCAGGGCCTTTATATATGCTTTAACCTTCTACCTTCTCCTATTGACCTGTTACGTTTTTCTGCATCAGACCTTTTGAGCAGGAAATATACATTTCCGCTTCCTGGATTACAAACTGTAACGGTTCACAACTGACTACCATGAACCGCCACCTCAATCGGTGTCCGCGAGGACCTAATTTAGGGTCTAAAAAAACGTTTGAACTTAATTTTTTACTTGGCCGTTTCTCTCTAGCCTAAACGTCTGGAACTAAACGCTGAAAGGTGACATCAGAAATAAAATAACAATTGAAAAAAATTGTAATCAAATCGGACGTCGCTAAAGTTACGTTGTTCATGTGACGTCACAATGTCTTGGCGTCAGTCCTTTCAGTTTCAATCAGATCATTGTGAAATAAAGCGGACACACATCAGTTTACAGCGTGAAGTGGGGAAACGACTTGAACAGTTACGTTATGTAATATATCGCACGTGCTATGAATTAAACACTTGATTCAATCACTTAGTATCGTGAACCATCTAGAATAAACCTGAAGTTTCCATTGTGAGCTTGAAGGTGTTTTTCCAAGGCGTTTTGATATGTAACTGAACGACTGAAATGACGACTGTTATTTCCCATGAATGAATATCCAGTAATATTGCCCATAACCTCAGAAGAAATGTGAAAGAAATGTAATTTCTAACACCATCTTACCTGTGTTGTCATTATAAAAAAAGGACATTTTTTGGTCCATTATCAGGTCGGATTTTTCGATTTCTTTATTCTTTTGATTTCCTCGTACAAACGGCCTGATAAATTAGTAAATAATAATCTGATATGAAATAAAATAGTTTTTTTCACTTTTCCATGCAGAAAAGCAAGAATTTTGTGGAAAAAAAGACGAAAATATCACTTTTCTGGTTCCCCACATGGCCGCAATTTCGGATTTACCCATGATTCTCTGCTCAGTTGATTATGCAAATAGGCCCCAAAAGACCCCAGTATGATAAGCAAAGTCACGGAGTTTCAGCTCTCAGTTTTTTGTCTTTCCGGAGATAGAGTACAAAGTTTGGTATGGGAGGCATAATGCCCCCAGGGCCGGTAGGGTTATCGTTTGTTTAATCTTTTAACTTTCTAGGTAGAAAGTGCACTCCCTTGTATATTATATTTCAAATGTATTACCCGGAAGCATGAGTAAGTGCACCCGGAAGACTGAATACTATCACCAAACGTGCAGATTAATGAAATGTACGTCGAAAAAACGTTCGGTAGCATATAATTCAAGCACCAATGGGTCTGCCCTGCTATACAGTGGACGATCCGTCATATAACCGAAGATTGAAGACAAATTGGCGTGGAATTAACTCGCGTGGTTTTGAAAAATGTTCGCTTGCACAATTGACTGCCTGTTTTGTGAAGATTATAGAGAAACATCCAGACAACAATACAGCTCGTTCTTAGCCTCTGTAGGTTCATAAGAATCTCTATCACCAACTGGTAGCTTTATATCTACTACTTACTTAGACGGTTTGTCTGAATTGTCGGAAGATTGACCTCCGTCTGTCAGAATCGGCCATTTTACCCGGAAGATAAAGTTGCTCTACCCGCAAGCATGGCAAATTTCGTCAAAATCCCGAAAGTAGGGATAGTTGTTTCTCCTCCGTGAAATTGAAAGAAGAACCCGAACCCTACCAAACTTTCTCCACTCTTACTGAAACGACCACACAATGAAAGCTAACCTTCCAAGACGTTTTAGTATATCATATTATGTACAGTTTGAGCCTATTTCAATGATCCCCCGAGTATAGGATCATGGGTAAATTCAAGATGGCTCATAAATAAAAACTCGAAAAATTGACCAAAAAATGGTTGCTTTTAAAATGATGTCACTGTGACGTCATGGGAGCGGGTCTTGGATTTTACGATCACCTTTAAAAATGATGTTCAGCACCTCTGAAGAGTAATGAGCGATGATTGAAAATTTAGTTCATCAATTTTTTGGGTGATGAGGCAAAATCATCACCCTTAAAAGGTGATGATCGTCACTATTTGAAGGCGATGCTTGTAAGTCATCACCTTTAGAAAGTGATGGCCAGGTCTGGTCACCTTTTTTCTTTCACTATAGCTCGAGGAAAAAGAACAATATTCAGCGTTAACTGAGTAAATAATACACGAGTGTGATACCATTCCTTCACACTCGATGAAGGATAGAACCATGCAAGTAATTTCAGTAGGGTCCTCATGTTAAACGACTACTTTTCTGTAGGGAATGATCATTTACAATAGATGAGAGAGTATATTAAATCATGGTCAAGCCTGCAAGTGGTTCACAGTGAAAATATAGGAGGAAATTTGCCAAAATATCGGAGAAATATAGAAATTTTCTAAATATAATATAGCAAAATACAGCAAAAAAGGAGTCTAAGACGGGTCACTATACTACATTGTACGTTCCATACTGGGTAGTTTTCTGCTGTTTAGTCAAATTATTTCCCCTGAATGCGGTCATAATGGTGGCGATTGAGGAGACCTTTCTGCTGCTTGGTTCAACAAATTGAGATTGAATGTTTTTATATTTTTTTTTCGAAATATATTTTCTCATGACAAATTCACTCATACTAGAGCATTGGTGAAAATTTTCATGAGAAAAAGAATATAGGAAATATAGGAGATTTGAGGTTATTATAGGAAAATATATTAATGACAAAAAAATATAGGAAATATAGGAGACACTTTCAGGCGTGCATGGTTCTGGGAAGTGGCGCACTGTTCGATAAAAACAGCATCACCACTTATTGGGTTGTGCACCGTTGTGATTGAAGATCGGCCTGCATTTTACGCCATCGAATGCGTTAATTTTCTTTTCGGACGACTCATTGTGAACCACTCTATAATTTTCTCCACAACAAATCAGCAACGTGTTAGCTGTTTTTAACATACTCATCTTCAGTATGCAGTCGCCACATTGATTCTTCTGTCATACCCCTGGATTGGAACAAAAATTTTAGATTTCAAGTAAAGTAATAAGGTTATACCGGTACTTACCTACAAGGAAATATTTACTAACTGTATCATAGTTTACCCTAGCCACAACTGTCCCGATCAATAAAGCCTGCGGTGAATAATCACAAGCGACGAGTATTGATCTCCGTGTGCTATAAACGGTACCGTATAAATACTCAACGTGATGCCCCTTACCGGTTATTTTCTGGAAGTTATTTCCTTCTCCTTCACGCTTGTCGATCTTATTAAAGTTCGCTATTCTGGTGATTAGCTGTACACGAGTCGTATTCACAGCGACCCCGACCTTCCCCACATCACGGTAGATGCAATGTTCTTCCAAGTGCGCATGCGTAGTGGCCCAAATATACACAAAATGTCGTCTACCGTAATATGGGGAAGGTCGGGGTCGCTGTGAAACCGGCTCGTGTAAGCTAATCACCAGTATTGCGAACTTTAATAAAAGCGACAGGCGTGGAGGAGAAGGAATTAGCTTCAAGAAAATAACCTGCACGGGGCATCAGTTTGAGTGTTTATATGGTACGAGTTATAGCACAAGGAGATCAATACTCGTCGCTTGTGACGATCACCCGCAGGCATTATTGATAGGAACAGTTGTGGCTAAATTTATCCTACCCTGATCATTGGTACTAGTGCGTTATCTCAATATAATATGGTAACCCTTTCCACTTCTAACACAGAAAAAATACTCCATACGAAGAGTAGCAATAGAAAAAAAAATCCCATCTCTCTAAACTTTCCTCTGGGTTCTAACTGGATCTAACTAAATAACCAACTTATTAAGTACCGGTATCTGAGTTATAAGCGAGTGGTTGGTGAGTACCAATGTGTCTATGGAAGGTTCCATGTTGCTTCAATGATTTGCTTCTTTTGAGGAAGAGGAACGCAACTTGACTCGGTGATGCTTTGTTGGTTCGTCGCGATAGGACTAAATATTGTTGAAAGTGATGTTAAATCCTATTAACTTACTCACTGGCCCACTCCAAAGTACAATATATCACATATCACCCTCAATTATAATCAAATTTCGCGATGATCAAATCGTCTGTTTCTTATCTCCGCTACACTCTCAGAAATATTCAGGTAAAAGTCCTGAACTGATCAGGTTGTATATCCACAACTCAATTTCAGGGATTTTAGCTGAAATTCAGGGCTGAACACCTGAATTTCAGAAAAAAATATCCTTGAATGAGAGGATTTTCCCTGAAATTCAGGCAAATTTATCACCCTGATTATAGTTCCCGACCCTATTCAGGTACGTAAAATCCCCTAAAATTCAGGTAATTTAGCTTTAATTCATGGTTGATATACCTGAATTTCAGGAAATTATCCCTGGATTTCAGGTAAAACTCCCTGAAATTGAGTTGTGGATGTTCAATCTGATCTATTCAGGATTATTCCCTGAATATTTCTGAGAGTGTATTTTTATTCTAACATATATTCTGGCCCGTGTAAACTTACGAGCCCACTTGTCCAACTGTGGCCCCATCTGACACCTCAGAATTTATTTCACATTGACCACTTCGAATCTCTCAAAAATTCGTTCGCGGTACTGTTATATATCCAGCTCCTCAACCCTTCGGATGAAAGTGGGTCATCCTTTAGTATTTCTCGATGTGTATTTCCTTCCGTTTGACCAAATAAGGGCACAAACCGCATATTTACTTTGTCTTTAGTTTAATATCACGACATTATAAGTATAAGCAAATTATTGTGGTCAAAATGTCAGTCTTCTCGAACATTCGATGGTGAAATTTTCCATCTGAGGGAATAAAGTGTATACAAGGACCTTTCGAAATTGTAAATGTGAGGGCCTTTTAATGCTTACGTCTTGACAGTAGGATCAAGGACTGCTGTATTGGTCAAGGATGCACAGTTCTTAACACTTTGAGCAATATGAAATGATGCAAGGAATTGTAGAAAGGAAATATACTTCAAATATATTTGAAAGATACTAGCCGTACGTATGTTTCACACACACGTTGACCACCTTCAGATAGACCAGTCTTTGCTAAGGGATGAATAAGAAGACTTTTGGATAGGCGTACTTTTTTTTCGGAAATCCACGAATAACGAGGAAGAAGAGTGTATTCTGGAAGAGATGTAATGTACAGTTAGATAGAGAATCAGCTCATATATAAACATATGCATTATCCTCGCGCATCCATCGTGAATTTCTATACAGAGAGTTCACCTAAGCCGAACTATTACACATATATTCGGGAGAATAGTACATATACCTGGTGAAAACCTCAATTATTCAATTCTGCAGAAAGAAAGTAAAATAAACGTTATGTTCCCAGTTAAATTTTCCTGTTTTTTTTCGTCTTTCTAAAATTTGCCAGGGCTCTACTGGCCTGGACACAATTTCACATTTCAAGACCCAGGGAAACTTAGTATACAGCTGAATGGTACGGTCAGCTCTAGAGTATTATTAACACAATGAGCTCATGTTGGTTCGAGGGAGTCTAAAAGCCATCCTTCGTCGTTTTCCTTAGTGTGTGTTCTTATAAGCCTTTCTAGGTAAACTCTTTCATAAGCCCCCAAAATCACATCACTTTTCTTCAGTGTGAGCTCTCATGGTATGTGGATTAAGTTTCCTTTCAATACCACTCATATATTCACTCAGTGTTCAGTCCCATATGGAAACTGAGGACAGTTAAAGAGGAACATGTAGACACCGATAACACTTGCACAGCTTCTCTTCAGTGTGGGTTTTAGATGCCTATAAGATGTGACAGTACATGTACTTGGTTTTCTTCTCTGGGTTCTCATATTGATCAGGATGGCTAGTTCACTAGCAGATAAATACACATAGAGAGCATCTGTATGGCTCGATGGCTAGTTCACTAGCAAATAAATACACATAGAGAGCATCTGTATGACTCGATTCTCATACAAGTATGTGTAACGAGGATAGTTTGATGGATTAACATAAAATCATTTGTACGGCTTCTCCCCAGAGTGCATTTTCATATGCCTATTAAGATGACATTGATAGACCGCCCTATAATCACACAGAGAACAGCTGTATAGTTTTCCTCCGGTGTGCATTCGCATATGTACAACGAGACTGGATTTATAAATACATGCATAACTACACCGAGAGCACTTATACGACTTTTTTTCTACAGTGTGAAATTCGATGTGTTTCTTAAGGCTACGTATATCACAAGCCTTGTATTCACATTTGTTACAGCCGTATGGCTTATCTCCTGTGTTTTTTCTCGTATGTCCATCAAGGTTACTTTTAATCGAGGTGGTAAAATCTCCGGTGTGTTTTCTCCTATGTCTATCAAGGTTACTTTTAAACGAGGCAGAAAAATCACATCGCGAGCACTTGTACGGCTTCTCCCCAGTGTGTTTCCTCATATGTACAATTAGATGAGTGTTACATCTCCCACTGTAAGCACACATCGAGCAACTGTATGGTTTATCTCCGTGTGTGGATGTCGAATGATCATTGAGGTAGCATTTCTTCGTAAATGTATCATCGCAGATGGAGCACTTGTACGGCTTTTCTTCCAAAGTGTGAAGTACCCAGTGAGCTACGAACCTATCGTTATCATCAGCTCTGTATTTACAGTAATTACACTTGTACTGCTCATCTCCAGTGTGTGTTCTCAAATGAGTAAGCATATTCAAGCGAACATCGGTTTTATAATCACACTGAGGGCAGACATGTTGTTTATCAGAGCAGACATGGTAAACGAGATTAGATCTTTGTTCAGTACCATAGTCGCACGTGGAGCACATGTGTGGCTTATCTCCTGCGTGTGTTGTACCATATCGGTGAATATTGTCTGTACCATGTCGTAGAATGCTCAGTGTATCCTCATCTGTACTTGTCGAAACTGTCACAACAGGAGGGAGTTTTTCATCTTTCCATATTCTTTCTGAATCCTTGTTAATAGGTCCTTCCTTTCCTCTAACTGATACACTTCCGTGTGAAGCCCCATCGTCGAGGTCTTCCGTTCCGTTCTCACATACTCTTCCCTCTGAATTGAATTCATTTGTAAACATGGCTACTGGAAGAGGGGTGTCCTCCTTGTCATAACATAGTCCCTGGAAAAGAAACTGAAAGCATGGGTATAAACCAGCAAACTAAAAGTAAAGTGAGCGAGTGAGTGAATATGTCACTCATGTGGATCTGAGATAAGCACACCCGTTTCCGTTTTCTGAGTATTAACCAATCGCAGAGTTACTCTTCGAGTCAGGAATGGACGTTAGAAACGTCTGCGTGAGGAAAATGGGGTTGACCTCGATATATGATGAACATAGAACAATTTCCTGGAATTGCGCGATATACCTAAATTTTATTAAGGTTAATCCAATATCATCGTTGTTTCTATAGAATGAAATAATAATATGATGAAACAAGCTAAATTATATGACAGGATGAGATTTACATATACTGTACACCTGTCAAGCTAAATCGGTCAGATGCACGACCTTAATTTACAGACATCTGGTTTTGTACACGCAAACTCATGCCTTGGTGACAGATCTTAAATCAGCGATATGCATGATGGGGAGAGCGTTTTTAGATCAAGCTTTAATCAGATTGAGCTGTCCCTTGGATTCAAATTGACAATGAATCCTGAATAAAAAATAATAATCTCAAGAAATGCTCACGATATTCACTGAGACATGGTAGGCTATGGCAAGATTCATTTCTACTACAAAATGATCTGAAATTCAGTCTTGACTTTCATTTTGGATATAGTGTACTTACTACAGTTGATAATTACAGTGGATAACTTGAAATGGTTATTTATTTTGCGCTGCACAAATTGTCGCTAGTTTTCAGCTGTTCTTTCTACTTGAAATGTTCTAAATTTTCGCGAATTTAATGTTGAAACAAATACAGTCTCCAACAGAGAGATACATTTAGACATATCTCGAGAATGAATCGAGAACCTGCTCATTTAACTGTTTGAAGAAAGAAAAAAAGTCTACATGTCTTTGTTCGTTCCTATGCTTTAAGTCAGTGTACGACCGAAAGAAGACATGTAAACTTGACTTGGCGGTGACACCTTTCACAGCTAACCAAAAACGTACTCTGTTAATAATAAAAGATCACTTACGCTTACATTTGATCCAAATCCGTGTGACACAAGTGTGTCGGCTGACAAACTTGTCCCCACTTTGATCCCATCGAGATCACTTACAACTTCTGGTTTATCGGGGACCAGCAATACAGAGGACATGAAACCATCTTCTTCAGATCTCCAGGCCACTGTACGTGCATTTGTCTCGTCGTTTTCATGTAGGCCCCCTATTGATATGCTGGGATTTGTAGTTTCCATGGAATCAGAAAGACCAGGTTCTTGCTTGATCCATGACGTCATCAATATATCTACAGGATCGTGTTTCACATGGCGAGGGTTGTAAGGATGTAATGTTGTGGTGTCTTCCCGCAACGTGAAGATCGGTTCCTGTTTTATGGCTGACAGTAAATATATCATAGATGTCCCTATGGATTGGGCTTGTTGTTCTTTTACTTTCGTCATCACTTTTACCATGTTTGCCGATGTTTCAGGTACTTCTGTGTAACAAGTCTCCATGATCTTCAACTCTGATAATTTGGTCCAATGGAAGACTACATGTACATAAAGTGGAATGTGCCCTAAATAGAAAAGTCAGAAAGTATTTTCTCCTGGTTATCAAACAGAATTAAAAGTTGATTTATATGATCTGAAAGGCTGCCAGCATTTGGGCGTAAACATGGGCATGATGAGTAAAAAAATAAACTTACTGGTATGTTACTAATTCTTTTCCTATAACATAGTTTTTATTCCTAAGTTACTGAAAATATTTTGTTTGGGGGTTATCCCACTAATAAACATATTATTTTGATGAAATGTCATGCAGAATACCATAAAATTCTCTGTTCATCAGAGGATAGATTTGTCATCTTGGCTACTCTTACTTTACTGAATAAATCTTTATCTTTTGTCCACAATACATTGGCCTAATCATGTACTTTTAACCAGAAAATGCAGGTAGCTAAAATTCCCTTTAGTTTATGTAGCATACACAGTAGGCCTAGTGTGCTATCATGTTATGTGATGTAACCTGACTCACGGAAAATGCTTTGTTTCTAAACTGATAAAAATCCCTGAGCAGCATTACAGAAATATTTCATAATTTGTTTGTCTTACTAATACCATAGTCATTTCTGATAAAGCTGCTCATATATACTGAATAGAAAAAAAATGGTGGCACCTTAAAAATTGTAACCTGAGTCACGTGTAACCTGAGTCACGTGTAACCTGAGTCGCGTGTGATGTGCATCTTGTTAACATAATGCAAAGAAAATAACTGCAACTTTACAGCTATATGTTAAACTAATACATGCATTGATCATAAGCATTTGAGACGAATTTTGATCAGTTCTATTGCAATTGTTTTTACCTTCATGTTTGACTTACACATTTATGCATAATATATGCTAATTTGGGATTTTGTTTTATATATTACCACTGCACCTTGAACTTTAATGTGTGTAAGAGTTCGTTCGCTGACCCCTTTTCTTTGTCGTTCATGTACATTTGTCTTCAAAACAAGATAACTACACCAATCATGCCAATTAATAATGCGGACAGTAGATTCAATATACTATGTACAGGGCAAATCATCTCACTGGT
Source organism: Hanleya hanleyi (assembly GCA_036873755.1). Taxonomy (NCBI): domain Eukaryota; kingdom Metazoa; phylum Mollusca; class Polyplacophora; order Lepidopleurida; family Hanleyidae; genus Hanleya; species Hanleya hanleyi. The sequence goes on from JAVTVY010010756.1 coordinate 13,089, forward strand.
ATTAGTTTGGGTGATGTTTGCTATTTGCATTCTGTTGGGTGTGCTTGCATATAAGTTCTTCTTGAGTATGTATATCGGCCAGCACATACATCACATTGAATTGTTTCTTTTGAATTGGTCTTACTGATCGGGTCCTGTCATACATCCTAAATACTACACATAAGGTGTACCACGTTACTGATACTGATACTGCAGTGATGGAAATGTGATAATGAACATAACATGATGAAAAGCTGTGTATTCTATCCAATCACATTTAGAATTATCATGCAGCATCGTTCATATATTATTGGTGTTGCATATAATCTGTATTCAATAAAGTTTTGCGTCGATGATTAGATTCGGACAAACTGTAACCCGAGTCACGGGGCACGAGTCCCGCTATCTTCATTAATTATCTCCCAGTTGCCCTTATACATGTATATCAACTTCAATATTGCACAGATATTTTGCTATGGATGTATTTTGTTCAATCAATGTTTCATGAATTCTCTCATATAAATAATTTGAAGAGAAATCTCATTTGAACCAGTCAGTGATAGTGGTCTGGGGGTCATGTCCTTTTTTTTTATAACCAAACATGATAAAAACCAGCGTATTCTATCCAAATACATTCAGAATTATCATGTAGTTTTGTTCATATATTACTAGTGTTGCACATTCTGTTTGAGAAAAGTTTTGCATCAACATGTAGCCCTGGATAAACTGTAACCTGAGTCACAGTAACCGGAGTCACGTGATCTTCTTTAATTATCTCCCTGTTACTATTATATATCAGGTTCAATATTGCACATATATTTTGCTATGGATGTACTTTGTTTAAAATAAGTTTGGTAAATTCTCTTAATTTAAGAGAAATCTCATTTGAACTATAGTGGTTTGGAGGTCATGTCTTTTTTTCGTAACCCGAGTCACGCTCTTGCTTTTGTACATGAAAGTTACAATTTGAACTTAGACAATTAACTGGTTGTGTATTTGGTTAGGTCTTACCCTGAAGTAAATAACTCCTGGATATGGGCTATTACATGTCATTTATGAAAATCTGAGCAAATTGAATTGGGTAGAATAGAATTACCCAAATGAACCCAAATGTAAGTTATTTTACCCAAATGAAGAAAATATGTAACCAAATGAAGCTAGTCTATGCGTAAAAGGGTGTCCTGTCATCCGAAAATATAATAAAATAGGACAGGTGCACTAAATAATGCAAAAAATTTACGAATTTACGATCAGATGGCCCCTTTGACATGATGTTTGACGGAGATCTTTTCCAAGGAGGAAAACTCACCTTGAGAACTAGAGAACTAGCTAAAGCCATGCTTTATCCCCTTACAACTTGTTCAATCAGACGAAATAATATTAGCAAGGAATATTGTACAATAATATTTATTGAATATAGAAATACATGTAGCACATTGAATAGCACAATTGTACTGTGGACAATCTGTTTTCTAAACAGGATCAACGATATGGTTCAATGTGAAGAAATCCCTGGTTATATATGTTTTTCAAGCCTTGATTATATTTGCTCAAAACTTCACAATTTACTCCATTTACTCAAAAGGTGTTGACAATGGCTTAATCATATTGTTCATTGTTCGACCATTTAATCCTGGAGTCTGGGTTTTCACCAGTATTATTAGGTGTGGCCCCCTAGGACCAGTATTTCTTATACTATAATCCTTTTTGAAGTCTCAAGGTAATCAGGTGTGAAGCTTAAAAATGAACTTACTAAGAAATGTAATATGAAATTAAAAAAAATAAAAAATTGAGTTGGAAATCAATATGGAAAGCGGCCCTTAAACTACAATTTCAATCAATCAGAATTATTATGCTCATACCCAATCTAATTAAAATTGAATCCTAACTGCTCCCCCATTTGGATATGTCGCTTGCGGGATCTAACCGGCTTGCAGTAACGCGCGTATTGACCAATCCCGAGAGGTTTTCATAGTGCTTTGAAGGGAACGTAATGACAAGTGCTTTCTGGTTGGCTCAGCCGAAGCACACGCCAAGTTGTGGGGGGAATCTTCTGATGTTGCCGCCTTCCCGCCAGGTTGGCGCCATAATGCGGGGTAGAATGATGGAATCGTCCTTGGCGTAACATTGAGTCCATGAACTTATCCCCCCTGCCCGACTCAAGTAAAGTAGTTAAAATGCGGTCGTGATGTCATAAGGCTATTAAATATTCATGAGCTGGGCGCTCCGAACACAAAATTCAATTGAAATCAGTAAGATCCTACATAGCGACATATACGATTGGGGAGCATTGATAGGATATTAATTTATTAAGATTGGCTCATACCAGAATCATTCTTTGAATCATCTACATTTTATAAAACTAATAGCACAAGAAATAGATTCGGCAAAAAATGGGAATTAAGCGGCATGTAAAAAGAAAGTTTTTCTTTATTCACAGCCGACTATAATCATTGCATCGGGCCGATCGCATCTACTGAGAGAAATGGGTTTTGTCAGAGTTCTCTCCCTTGAAAGCGATCTCCGGCTACCAGTTTCATTTCATCGGCAGGTTCATTTTGGCGAAATTTTGGCATTATTCACTACATCTGGCCTATTTTATTATATTTTCGGATGGCAGGGTCCCTTATACGCACATACTAGCTTCATTTGGGTACATATTGCCTTCACTTGGGTACACATTGCCTTCATTTGGGTAAAATGACTTACATTTGGGTTCATTTGGGTGATTCTATGGACCGAATTGAATTTGCTCTTCGGGCTCTGAATGTAACCCGAGTCACGCTGGAATTGCCCATTTAAATATAAATACAAGATATTACTGAATCTATCTGTAATCGTCATGATCACCATAAAACAGTTAGTATATAAGCATGATTAGTATATGTTGTTCGCATTTATTGCCTTGTTAGCAGCCTATTGACTTAAAACAAATTTCTTAAACGGCCAATAAACCCCGCATTGAATAATTGAAGTCTTTCTATATACCCCATAAAAACTCTTCCTAGATTTTCAAATAATTTCCAATACATCGCCCCTTAAAGGATTCCCTAAGAGCATCATCAATTCCATCATTACGGAATTACAAGGTGCCCATGTTTTCAATTCATCTGAACCACTGATATTACTGGTCCGTGAAAACAAGTGTTATATGACATATCATTTTGCTAACCCTATTATCAAGAACTGCATGCAGGATGAGAGAAAAAAAGGTGAAATAAAATTGTTTTGTATCTGATCACGTGACATTCGAATACCGCGTTACGGAATCACAGTGAAGTAACCTTCCTATGAAGACATGTTGGTTACATGAATTCAATCAAAACTCGAATATTTTGGTCTATAATTGAAGATTATTGAAGATGAAAAGGGCGATAATGGGCAATTTTTTTAGGATGAATTACATAATCGAGATTTTGGACAGAATTACATTTGATTATCAATTTCGAGGACTTAATGATACAAGATTTGAATAAAACACATGTGTTGATCAATTAGCATTCGAACAAACGATGTAGGCCTAGTCCATATTTTGTTGTTGTTGTTTATCTGTAAATCCACTCTTAACTTGATGGGTATTTCTCACTGGTGCGAGAAAATAGAAAGTAGACGGCGGGCGGTGTTCCACCGATCAATACAAAATACAATCAGATATAAAATATCTCTTACAGCGTTCAACCCACCTTCGGCAATGATGACACAAAGACCGATTGAAAAGGTCAATGCGCGCGTTAAACATGTTCCCACCTTAAAAGTGTGACCTGTTCTTTTAGAAGCGAATACGGATCAATTGTGGTTACATTTCTACTCACTCAGTCCGGGTTTCGTACATGTACTGGGAAATTTAATAATTTAATATCTTTTCAACTCTCTCAATTTTACACTTCCTCTGTCATTTGCGTACACTTCGCCATCCATAAGATGGCTTGCGAATCGTGTGTCTCCATTATCCAGACTGGAGAAATCTGATAAATTACAGGTTTTCATACCACTTCTGAAACAGATATTGCCTGGGCTTACAGAATATATAGGTATGTGTAACTTTCGTATCATCCAAGAGGTGTGGTGGATCTGAAATTTTGAACAAGTAGTTCATCACATGACTCGAAAATGGCGAGTTACGTTGGGATTACGTCGGTAGACCTCAGCTGATTGACTGACGAAGTCACGTCGTGGTATTGATTCATGGAAATTCTCTCCTGCAGTTGCCGAAAGTAGGCTGAACATGGATACACACGATCCCAGGTTCAGTCTTACCGCGTATAGATGACCGAGATGGTTTCAGGTTGTTCCTCTGTAAGATCTTACTGACTTCTGTCAAGGGTCACATTTCGTATGCAACCATCAACTGACACGGTGTAACAAAATCCTCTGTATGTTGGAGATGCCCTAGCCCAAACACATCGACTATTGGATTTTTTTTTTTTTTTGGTTGTTGTCGAACGGACTCCTTTAGCCCAAATCACTGATACGGACCGAAACAGAAAAAAAATTGGACGTCAGTCGCTCGAGATCTTTCACTGCACACGGTGTGGGGAATTGAGACAGAGACACGAAAAACATTTTATCGCATAAATAACATGGTTTGGCATCTCCAGCACTATGACAACCACCTAATGACTCCTTTAAACAGATGGAATATGCCTTCAAACAGGGATGTTATCAACAAAACCGTGTTTCTTTCGTCACAGTTGACAGGGACATGCGCAGAATGTAGTTGACCTTTTGGCTCACGTCATCAAGAAATCGATCCATGCCGGTTATAAACCAATAGCGACGTGTGTTAATTCACGTGATCAGAAAGGTCACGAGATAAAAATAGCGAAGGTCATATTCTTACAAGATGTCAGAAAGGCGCGAAAGCGTTAGAATCAGTCGAGGTTTTTCTCTCACATTTGATCACATTTTGCCAGCATCAAAACAGTCACGGGAGATGGTACAGGTCGGTCAAACTGTATCAAATTGGCATATTATTTATCTCCCGTTTCGTTATTTTCGTCAGCGAAATATTGCGAAAAGGCACTTTTCGGAAGGCCAGCTTTTATCGCGAAAATTGGAAAAGTCCGCTCTGAGTTGGAATGCCACTTCTCCTTATCCTATATATTTACCTATCACAGCCAGAGTTTCTGAGATAGAGATGCCCTAATTTTGTAGATATAATACGAAGGAATTATATAAAAAAAAATTAACCCCAAATAAGAATTCCTTATTGGTTCCATTTTTATAGCTGATAGCTGGTTAAATATATTGATTGTTTGGTTCATTGCGCTTTCAAGCAGTTGGAAAAATAAGATGTAATGTACATGTGCATGTAGTTAGATAGAGAATCAGCTCATATACAAACATATGCATTATCCTCGCACATCCATCGTGAATTTCTATACAGACAGTTCACCTAAGCCCCGAACTATTACATATATATTCTGGAGAATAGTACATATACCTGGTGAAAACCTCAATTATTCAATTCTGCAGAAAGGAAGTACAATAAACGTTATGTTCCAAGTTAAATACAAATTTTCCTGTTTATTTTTCCTAAAAATTACCAGGGCTCTACTGGCCTGGACACAATTTCACATTTCAAGACCCAGAGAAACTTAGTATACAGCTGAATGGTACGGTCAGCTCTAGAGTATTATTAACACAATGAGCTCATGTTGGTTCGAGGGTGTCTAAAGGCCATCGTTCGTCATTTTCGTTAGTGTGTGTTCTTATGAGCCTTTCGAGGTAAACTCTTTCACAAGCCCCAAAAATCACATCACTTTTCTTCAGTGTGAGCTCTCATGGTATGTGGATTAAGTTTCTGTTCATTATCAATCTTATATTCACTCAGTGTGCAGTCCCATATGGAAACTGAGGACAGTTAAAGAGGAACAAGCATGAAGACACCGATAACGTTTGTACAGCTTCTCTTCAGTGTGGGTTTTAGATGCCTATAAGATGTGACAGTACATGCACTTGGTTTTCTTCTCTGGGTTCTCATATTGATCAGGATGGCTAGTTCACTAGCAGATAAATACACATAGAGTGCATCTGTATGGCTCGATTCTCATACAAGTATGTGTAACAGAGGATAGTTTGATGGATTAAGGATGTCCGCTGGTGGTTTTGGGGTTTGGCAGCCATTTTGCCTGTTTTTTCCCCTATTAGGGAAATCCCTACCTCTTAACCCTCGCTAGGTTAAGAAGTAGGGATTTCCTTTAACCTTATCTGGCCTGGGTTTTTTTAGACCTGTCCATGCCTGAAGGGGGGTGGGTGGGGGGCAAAATAGCCCCCCTAATTATTTTTCTTTCCCCCTTGAGCTAGGGGGCTGAAACTTATCACACTATACCCTTGGGTGAAGCTCTACCAGAAACTATAAAAAAAAATCCAAGATGGCCGCCTTGATGACGTTACAGTGTCGTCATTTTCGAAAACCACATTTTTTGGTCGATTTTTCGGTCAGATTTTCCATAATGCCCCCCCCCCCCAGGCCAGGCAGGGTTAAAAGCCTTCTGGTCGAGGATTTGGCACACCAACATCCTACAAATTTCATAAATTTTGATAGACAATGTGATTACCTGCAAACAGTTAGAATATAAGAAAAAGTTAAATACTATTTATATGAATGTTTCATGAATATGCTTCAAAACCAGGGCTATTCACTATGATTTCTGGGTGATCAAATGGAGCATGGGTCAGTCCACTTGACGTTGCCTACAGCTAAAAATTGCACGCAACCTATATTTTTTTCTTCCTTTTTTCTCATATTACACAATTATGAATGAAACGACAAACATTATTCAAAAAGTTTATTACTTCGATTTACCACCAGCGGACATCCTTAAAATAAAAGCCCTTTCACGGCTTCTCCCCAGCGTGCATTTTCAAATGCCTATTAAGATGACATTTATAGACCGCCCTATAATCACACAGAGAACAGCTGTATAGTTTTTCTCCAGTGTGCATTCGCATGTGTACAACGAGACTGGATTTATAAATACATGCATAACCACACCGAGAGCACTTATATGGCTTATTTACAGTGTGAAATTCGATGTGTTTCTTTAGGCTACGTTTATCAGAAGTCTTGTATTCACACTTGTTACAGCAGTGCGGCTTCTCCCCAGTGTGTTTCCTCATATGTAAAATTAGTTTTGAGTTGCATCTCCCACTATAATCACACATCGAGCAACTATATGGTTTATCTCCATGCGTGGCTGTCGAATGATCGAGATAGCATTTCTTCGTAAATGTATCATCGCACAGGGAGCACTTGTACGGCTTTTCTTCCAAAGTGCCCTTGCACGGCTTCTCCCCAGCGTGCATTATCAAATGCTTATTAAGACGACATTTATAGACTGCCTTATAATCACACAGAGAACAGCTGTATAGTTTTCCTCCAGTGTGCATTCGCATGTGTACAACGAGACTGGATTTATAAATACATGCATAACTACACCGAGAGCACTTATATGGCTTATTTACAGTGTGAAATTCGATGTGTTTCTTTAGGCTACGTTTATCAGAAGTCTTGTATTCACACTTGTTACAGCAGTGCGGCTTCTCCCCAGTGTGTTTCCTCATATGTAAAATTAGTTTTGAGTTGCATCTCCCACTATAATCACACATCGAGCAACTATATGGTTTATCTCCATGCGTGGCTGTCGAATGATCGAGATAGCATTTCTTCGTAAATGTATCATCGCACAGGGAGCACTTGTACGGCTTTTCTTCCAAAGTGCCCTTGCACGGCTTCTCCCCAGCGTGCATTATCAAATGCTTATTAAGACGACATTTATAGACTGCCTTATAATCACACAGAGAACAGCTGTATAGTTTTCCTCCAGTGTGCATTCGCATGTGTACAACGAGACTGGATTTATAAATACATGCATAACTACACCGAGAGCACTTATATGGCTTATTTACAGTGTGAAATTCGATGTGTTTCTTTAGGCTACGTTTATCAGAAGTCTTGTATTCACACTTGTTACAGCAGTGCGGCTTCTCCCCAGTGTGTTTCCTCATATGTAAAATTAGTTTTGAGTTGCATCTCCCACTATAATCACACATCGAGCAACTATATGGTTTATCTCCGTGCGTGGCTGTCGAATGATCATTGAGATAGCATTTCTTCGTAAATGTATCATCGCACAGGGAGCACTTGTACGGCTTTTCTTCCAAAGTGTGAACTACCCAGTGAGCTACATACTTATCTTGATCACCAGATCTGTATTTACAGTAATTACACTTGTACTGCTCATCTCCAGTGTGTGTCCTCAAGTGAGTAAGCAAATTCAAACGAACATCAGTTTTATAATCACACTGCGGGCAGACATGTTGTTTATCAGAGCAGACATGGTCACCCAGATCAGATCTTTGTTCAGTACCATAATCACATGCGGAGCACATGTATGGCTTCTCGCCCGCGTGTGTTGTACCATATCGGTGAATATTGTCTGTACCATGTGGTAGAATGCTCAGTGTATCCTCATCTGTTCTTGTCGAAACTGTCGCAACAGGAAGGGGTTTTTCATCTTTCCATATTCTTTCTGAATCCTTGTGAATAGGTCCTTCCATTCCTCTAACTGATACACCTCCGTGTGAAGCCACATCGTCAAGGTCTTCCTTGGCTACTGGTAGAGGGGGATCCCCCTTGTCATAACATAGGCCCTGGAAAAGAAAGTGGAAGTATGGGTATACCAGCAAACTAAAAGAAAAGTGAGTGAGTGAATGTCACTCATGTAGATCTGGGATGAGCCCACCCGTTTCCGTTTTCTGATTATTAACCAATCGCAAAACTTCTCTTCGAGTTAGGAATGTACGTTTGAAACGTCAAGGTCAGGTCAAAACTGCGTGAGGAAGACCGGTTGACCTCGACATATGATGAACATAGAACTATTTTCTTGAATTGGTCGATATACTTAAATCTTATTAAGATTAATCCAATATCTTGGTTGTTTCTAGAGAATAAAATAATAATAGAATGAAACAAGCTACAGGTAAATTATATGACAGGATAAGATTTACATATACTGTACACCTGTCACTCCTTCGGTGCGAAGTTAAACCGGTCAGATGCAAGACCTTAATTTACAGGCAGCTGGTTTTGTACACGCTAACCCGTGCCTTGGCGACAGATCTCAAATCAGCGATATGCATGATGGGGAGCGCGTTTTTAGATCAGACTTTAATCAGATTGAGCTGCCCCTTGGATTCAAATTGACAACGAATCCTGAATAAAAAAATAATAATCTCAAGAAGTGCTCGTGATATTCACCGAGACATGGAAGGCTATGGCAAGATTCATTTCTACTATAAAATGATCTTTAAATTCAGTCTTGACTTTCATTTTGGAAATAGTGTACTTACTACAGCTGATAATTACAGTGGATAACTTGATATGGTTACTTATTTTGCGCTGCACAAATTATCGCTACTTTCCAGCTGTTCTTTCTACTTGAAATGTTCTGAATTTTCGCGAATGTAATGTTGAAACAAATACAGTCTCCAACAGAGAGATACATGTAGACATATTCCGAGAATGAATTAACAACCTGCTCATTTAACAGTTTGAACATAACAGGTTGCACATAACTGGCAATGACAATACATATTGTTATAAAAAATTGACTTCTTTGTCAGCGATGTTGAAGTTGGATTGAAAGATGAACTATATTATAAAACTTGAAATAAAGATGACCTTTTTTTCAAAGCAGTAAATCCAGCCTAAACAGATTACACTGAACAGAAAACATTAACCCAGGAGACTTTCAGAGTCCAAAAGAAGTCAAAATTATTCTAGGTCCAGCCTAAACAAAAAACATTAACCTTCCAGCTTGAGTCTAACGTTATAATAATAATAAATAAATAATAATAATAATAAAACATTTTAACGTTGTGTTAAAGATGAACTATATTATAAAACTTGAAATAAAGATGACCTTGTTTTTCAAGCAGTAAATTATTCTAAGTCCAGCCTAAACAGAAAACATTAACCCAGAAAACTTTCAGAGCCCAAAAGAAGTCAAAATTATTCTAGGTCCAGCCTAAACAAAAAACATTAACCTTCCAGCTTGAGTCTAACGTTATAATAATAATAAATAAATAATAATAATAATAAAACATTTTAACGTTGTGTTAAAGATGAACTATATTATAAAACTTGAAATAAAGATGACCTTTTTTTCAAGCAGAAAACTTTCAGAGCCCAAAAGAAGTCAAAAGTCCAGCCTAAACAAAACACATTAACCTTCCAGCTTGAGTCTAACGTTATAATAATAATGAATAAATAGTAATAATAATAATAAAACATTAACGTTGTGCTAAACATAAAAACGTAACCAGAAACAGACACTGCCACCGACAGCAACACCGACCCTGCCACTTTTCCCCTCTCTCTCCCAACGCAACCAACAGATGAAATTTTACCTCGCAAAGGACAGCGCATTCTAAAGCATTCAAAGATTCTTGAACAAGTACATTTACAAATATTAAAAGTGAACAACAACAAACCCCTCCTGTTTTGAAGCACCTTACAGGGCTTCGTGTTTAGAATTAAGTACGCGAGCTAAAAATAGCCCACGCCAAAATATTTAGGAGAGGGTATTTGAAAGTCAGGCGTGTGGTTGCTACTGGTAGACGGGGATCCCCCTTGTCATAACATAGGCCCTGGAAAAGAAAGTGGAAGTATGGGTATACCAGCAAACTAAAAGAAAAGTGAGTGAGTGAATGTCACTCATGTAGATCTGGGATGAGCCCACCCGTTTCCGTTTTCTGATTATTAACCAATCGCAAAACTTCTCTGCGAGTTAGGAATGTACGTTTGAAACGTCAAGGTCAGGTCAAAACTTCGTGAGGAAGACCGGTTGACCTCGACATATGATGAACATAGAACCATTTTCTTGAATTGGTCGATATACCTAAATCTTATTAAGATTAATCCAATATCTTGGTTGTTTCTAGAGAATAAAATAATAATAGAATGAAACAAGCTACAGGTAAATTATATGACAGGATAAGATTTACATATACTGTACACCTGTCGCTCCTTCGGTGCGAAGTTAAACCGGTCAGATGCAAGACCTTAATTTACAGGCAGCTGGGATTGTACACGCTAACCCGTGCCTTGGCGACAGATCTCAAATCAGCGATATGCATGATGGGGAGCGCGTTTTTAGATCAGACTTTAATCAGATTGAGCTGCCCCTTGGATTCAAATTGACAACGAATCCTGAATAAAAAAATACTATTTTTGATATCAAAAATACTATTTTTGATATCAAAAATAAATGTGCGCCGTTTTGGTATTTAATCGGATAATTGTTGATTCTCTCGCCTCCTGTACAGCTGACAGTGCATTTTGTACAACATTTCCAACAACAGCGTTAGCCTGAGTTGAGTTACCCGAATCAGCCATTCTCCATTTTTTTTGGGCGCCAAACGACGGATGTCGGGACTGAAGAGTGAAATTGTATCAATCAATAAACAAGGGGAAAATTTCGATTGAATGATAGCTCTTGAATATATGAACAGCCAACGACAGAATTTGTGTAATTTGCATTATGATTTTTATGAGTTATTTTGTATGGTAGCACTTTTTGAGATGAAGCCAAAGATGGGAGATAAATCTTGGTAAGGGAGAGCGCATTATTTCCGTTTTGGCAGGCCCGTAGCCAAGGGGGGGTTTCTGGGTTCGGGCGAACCCCCCCCCCCCCCTCTTTGGAAATATTATATACTTTTCTCATATAAATGCCCTTTTCAAACACTGAAGCGAACCCCCTATTTACCCCTTTTCCCATACAGCGAACCCCATGATGTGCCCTTTTGGAGTGAAGGCGAACCACCCCTCGGTAAATCCTGGCTACGGCCCTGTTTGGTGTAAGTGGTCCTCTATTTTTGATATCAAAAATACTATTTTGGATATCAAAAATTCTTTTTTTGATATCAAAAATAAACGGTTTATTTTGGATATCATAAATTCTTTTTTTGATATCAAAAAGTATTTTTGATATCAAAAATAAACCTTTATTTTTGATATAAAAAAAACAATTTTCGATGTCAAAAAAAAGAATTTTTGATATCAAAAATCAATGAATAAATACCAAAACGGCTTGCCATACAGGTGAGCTATCACTCACGCTAAACACGAAGCCCTCCCTTACATGACGAATATGCCCAAAAACGCATTCTGTTCATATTTCCATTCTACTGAATCTAGCTTAATCATTAAATAATATTCCAACATGCTCCACGTTATAGTCGTGCGCTGATTGGTCCAGACCTCAAAACATACGGAGATTATCACACTATAATCTTCATTTGTTTGTTGTGATATGTTTCATTCACGTGCCGAACTGGTGACGTCTCATTTTTGTGACGCAGTGCTACAAAGCTGAGCAACGATTGGTTCATTCACTGCGCAGTGGGCGGAGTTCACACAGCTGCAGCTCGTGAACGGACAGCACGCGCGAGCATGGCCTGCAAACCAGTCACGAAAATCTTGCATCAAAACGGGATAAATTTGCAGAAAATTTGCTATTCCGCTTATGAAATGAGGAAATAGTTATCATTGTGCATGCTAGAATGGAGTTAATGACCTTCTTAGTGAACATTATGGTGTAATAATTTTTCGATGTTTAGTTTTAGACCTCATCAAAAAACCTCGCGGCTTCGCCGCTCGGTTTTTTGATTGACGGTCTAAAACTAAACATCGAAAAATTATTACACGATAATATTCACTAAGGCGGTCATTAACTCCTAAATAATGGATCACTTACGCTCACATTTGATACAAATCCGTATGACACAAGCGTGTCGGTTGACAAACTTGTCTCTACTTTGATCCCATCAAGACCACTTACAACTTCTGGCTTATCGGAGACCAGCAACACAGCGGACATGTAACCATCTCCTTCTTCAGATCTCCAGGCCACTGTACGTGCATTTGTCTCGTCGTTTTCATGTAGGCCCCCTATTGATATGCTGGGATTTGTAGTTTCCATGGAATCAGAAAGACCAGGTTCTTGCTTGATCCTTGACGTCATCAATATATCTACAGGATCGCGTTTCACACGGTAAGGGTTGTAAGGATGTAATGTTGTGGTGTCTTCCCGCAACGCGAAGATAGTTTCCTGTTTTATGGCTGAAGGTGGATATATCATAGATGTCCCTATGGATATAGCTTGTTGTTCTTTTACTTTCGTCATCACGTTTACCATTTTTGCCGATGATTCAGGTACTTCTGTGTAACCAGTCTCCATGATCTTCAACTCGGATAATGGAAGATTACATGTACACAAAGTGGAATGTGCCTTTAATAGAAAAGTCAGAAAGTATTTTTTCCTGGTCAGCAAACAAAATTAAAACTTGATTTATATAATTTAATTCGTTCACTGATTCAAAAGCAACATTTAAATATGAATACAAGATATTACTATATACATATATCTGTAAACGTCATGATCACCCTAATACACTAGTATATATAAGCATGATTAGTATGTGTTGTTCGCTGTTCTCATTCGTATTGCTTTGTTAGCAGAAATATATTTTTTTTAAACAGACAATAAACCTCGCATTAAATACTTGAAGTATTTCTACATACCGGTACCCCATAAAAACATAGTACACCCCATAAATGATTATTCCTATTACAAGACTTTCAAATAATATCCAATACATAGCCCACTTTGAAAGGGCACACTTAAGGATTCCCTAAGAGCATCATCAACTCCAGCGTTACGGAATTACAAGGTGCCCATGTTTTCAGTTCATCTGAACCACTGGTATTACTGGTCCGTGAAAACAAGTGTTGTGTCATATCATTTTGCTAACCCTATTATTAAGAACTGTAGGATGACAGAAAAAAAGGTGAAATAAAATTGTTTTGTATCTGATCACGTGACATTCGAAAACCCTGTTACGGAATCACAGTGAAGTAACCTTCATAAATGAAGACATGTTGGTTACATGAATTCAATCAAAACTAGAATGTTTTTCACCGCGGATTATGTTTTATTCAAGCGCTGAGAAGCTGGACTTCACTACGTCAAGTAAAGTTTTAAGCTGATAAATGTGGTTGACAAAAACTGCGTTACGGAATTATATTTTGTCTATAATTGAAGATCATTGAAGCTGGAGCCACAGAGCCGGCGAGAATGGGCAATTTTGTTAGGATGAATTACATAATCGAGATTTTGGAAAGAATTACATTTGATAAACAATTTCGAGGACTTAATGATACAAGATTTGAATAAAACACATGTGTTGATCAATTAGCATTCGAACAAATGATATACCGGGGTAGTCCATATAAAATATCTGTTACAGCATTCAACCCACCTTCGGCAATGATGACACAAAGACCATTGAAAAGTGTCAATGCGCGCGTTAAACATGTTCTCACCTTAAAAAAGTGTGACCTGTTCTTTTAGAGGCGAATACGGATCAGTTGTGGTTAAATTTCTAATTTGACCCCTACAGTTTAATATGCGATGAATTTTCTGGGATTTGCCTGTAGTGTTTTAATACTGGCTCTGGGCTGTGGGAAAATGAGGGATTGTTCTCCCTATCAATGGATCGTTTCAGATGTAAAGGTTTGATCCATACATGAAAGAGAATATGTTATGCACTGCATTTGGAAACAATCGTCTGATGCGTTGAGTTTTTATTTACGATCTTGACATCCAGGAAAATGGAAAATTAGAAAGGAAACACACCATCCGTGTTTTCCTGGTGAGCATATGAATATTATGGGCGTGCATATCTGAAACATCTGAGCAAACCTGGGTAGTGGATGATAACCTGATTTCCCCGGAAGATATGTATGTAGATATCGATAACCGATCTATATCGATAGCCAAGAACACTGAATATTAGTGTCACTGCTGACAGCAGCAATACGCCGACATAAAAGTTATCTTCTCTTCAGCATGTTCAGTGAGTCCGGTGTTCATTTGTCACCCTGCATGGTTTAAATTGTCAATTTCTATGAGAGGTGATACATTTGCGTATACACTTCGCCATCCATTATATGGCTTGCGAATCGTGTGTCTCCATTATAGAGGAGCGATATCCGGTACTTTACCGGATTCTGTTCGGCCTTCATCCGGCGGAGAACAGACTCGAGAAATCTGATAAATTACAGGTTTTCATACCACTTCTGAAACAAATATTGCCTGGGCTAAAAAAATATATAGGTATGTATAACTTTCGTATCATCTAAGAGGTGTGGTGGATCTGTAATTTTGAAAAAGTAGAACATCACATGATTCGAAAATGGCGAGTTACGTTGGGGTTACGTTGGTAGACTTTAGCTGATTGGCTGACGAAGTCACGTGGTATTGATTCCTGGAAATTCCCTCTCGCAGTTGCCGAAAGTAGGCTAAAAATGGATAACACGATCCCAGGGTCGGTCTTACCGCGTATAGATGACCGAGATGGTTAGATGTTGAGAGGTGATACTGAATTTCGCCCCAAGCCCCCCCCCCCCCAACCTCAGTCACCTGTCGTTGTAAATCCGCTTAGCACATAAAGTCCTCAACAGACTTACAAAGAAGGTGATATACCAACCGATTACATCACTTGCTAATTAATTATTGGGGGAGGGGGAGAGAGGAGAGAAATTCAAACCATTATCATGCAGGATTATAAAATTTTGAACTTATTGAATACTTGCATAACAGAATTGGGAGCGGTTTTCTATATAATGCTACAGTTATTATACGCCATATTAAATCTCCCAGGCCAAGAAAACAGGGCTTGGTTTGATTCAACCACAGACTGTATCCAAGATTGTCCAGTCGTTACTCAGCGCTCCAGTATTGCCAACTCATACTTCCTGATCCAGAATTGTCAAGTCGTAGTTTCTTAGAAGATTGGTCTTCATAAGTTTTACATATTTCGCCCTCTATCTCCTAAACTAAGCTTCGCCCCACCCCTTACGTTCATCTTTCATATGTGGGAGATTTCCAAATAAATATACATTTATCCTGACATGGTAAAGGTATGAAGTGATTGTATTATTATACTGACCAAAACTATTAACCTTGCCAGAAAGGGGGTGTGGGTGGGCGGGGGGAGGAGGAGGGGGGGGGGGGGTAGGGGCCCTACCAAACTTTCCCACTATCTCCGAAACGACCAAACAAACAATGAAAGCTAACCTTGAGCAACTTTTTAGTTTATCATTTTGAACCTATTCCAATGATCTCCCGAATACATGATCATGGGTAAATTCAAGATGGCGCCCATGTAGGTACTACGTCATTTTTCTTCTAAATTCCTGCTTTTCTTTGAGGAATTGGGCAAAATATATTTTATTTCACATCAGACTATTATTTACTAATTTATTATGCAGTTTTTGCAAAGAAAACTCATGAATACAAAATTCGAAAAAACGACCAAAAATGGTTGCTGTGACGTCTTGGAAGCGGATCTTGGATTTTTTTTTTACATCTTCTGGTAGAGCTTGACCCAAGGGTATAGTGTGGTAAGTTTCAGCCGCCTACACAGACAGAAAAAAAGGTGATAACTATGACCCCGAAAAGATGAGTTCGAGCAATCACCCTATTTTATTATCACCTTTAAAAATGATGGCCATCACTTCTGAAGAGTAATGAGCAATGATTGAAAATTTAGGCCATCAACTTTTTGGGATGATGAGGGAGAATCATCCACCTTAAAAGGTGACGGCCGTCGTCATTTAAAGGTGATGCCTCTAAGTCATCACCTTTTTAAAGGTGATGGCCAGGTCAGATCACCTTTTTGCTGGCTGTGTAGCTCGCGGTAACAGAACAATATTTAGGTTTAACTGAGGAAATAAAACACGAGTGTGATACCATTCCTTCAAACTGTTCTATGAAAACAGCACCATCACGAGTTGAGTTGTGCATCATTTCGGATTGGAGATCGGACTGCATTTTACGCCATCGAATGCCTCAATTTTCTTTTCGGATCACGCATTATGGACCAATATATAATTTTCTCCACAATACATCAACAACATGTTTTTAATATACTCATCTTCAGTATAGTCACTCCACTGATCCTTATGCCATACATGTACTCCTGGATTCGAGCAAGTACAGTAAAAATATCACCTTCAATCATAATAAAATTTCGCTATTTTCAAATTGTCTGTTTCCTATCCCACTTGCGGGGGAGCAAGGGGTATTTTCGTGCTCCGTTTTGGGGTAATTTTCATTATCCATTCTCAGTTCTGAGGAAAACTAAATTTGCGTACACACGTTCTGGACGTATTCCACGTTCACCGTATTTTCCTATTTTTAATTCTCTGTTCTCTGTTCCACCAAGTTATAATTTTGCGTTCTTCGTTTTTGTGAGATTCGTTATTTACGTTCCCGTTAACATTGTCACTCTCGTATAAATTGCTTGCCTGCAAGAGGGGACGCAACTCAAGCGGATTCAGCTCTTCTGTGTGCGTCGAAACAACCCAGTTGTGGAGAATGACGTAATCATGAGTGCAACAACAATCATCTTAGAACTTCGATTCCGTGGTCCAATTTTGAAATTCCAATGGCGACATATGCCTATAAATTTTATTATAAATTCACATCCGAAAACTATGGTGTTCTATTTGGGCCAAGTTTGCGTCGCGTGGCGACTTTTAGAAACTCGCCACTCGCCACGCGCCGTGGACCTCTCCGGCGCGCGGCGACTGGCGACTTTCTGCTATCTCTTAACTTGCAAAAACTCGCCAGTCGCCACCCGCCGTAAAACACGGCGAGTTTCGCTCTATCTCTTAACCTGGAAAAACTCGCCGCGCGCCACTCGCCGGATGAACCACGGCGCACGGTGACTGGCGACTTTTGACTGTAGTGAAACTCGCCACTCGCCACGCGCCGTGGACATCTCCGGCGCGCGGCGACTGGCGACTTTCTGCTATCTCTTAACCTACAAAAACTCGCCAGTCGCCACGCGCCGTAAAACACGGCGAGTTTCGCTCTATCTCTTAACCTGGAAAAACTCGCCGCGCGCCACTCGCCGGACAAACCACGGCGCGCGGCGACTGGCGACTTTTGACTTCTGGATTTCTCAGGACTTTTTCTCAAGTGCGCATGCCCGAGGAGCATCAATTATGCAGTTGCAATATCATAAATCACAGTCGCGATCTCATAGAATTTGAGGAAGTAAAAAAAATATGGAAACTGTTGAAAGAAATACGTCTTTTCATCTTTAAAAATAGGGTCTTGATAGTTTGTAGGGTTTGTGATACAGGACAAAGCAACCCAACAAAGAGCCGCTCTATGGATTAAAACAGCAATAAAGGATCTCTTATACAAAGATATCGCCCGTTTTTCACATAAAACTTACGAAGAGAGAAATTCAATCCAGAGAAAATTTTAGCATTATTTCTTACTTTTTTAATTAATATGACGATGACGCTCTATTCGCTTTCTTAATATTTCATACAGCATATTAGTTGACGTTGCTTTTATCTTGTAAAACAAAATTCCCGCGTCGAGTGCTTTATTGTATCTTAAATAAGGAACAATTTCAAGGCGATTCATTCTGAATTGAAACGATATGCTGTTTTATAAATATATATAGGCACTTATATAAAACGAATGAAAAAAACGATTGAAAATGTTGTCTTGGTGTTAACTTTTTAAAATATACCAGCCGATAATAACGAGAGTATGCAAGTTCTGCACAGAAACGGATAACGAGTATTTTAATAAAAAAATATCTGCACATTTGACAAAATTAGATTGCCCTATATGCGTATTGCATTAAAAAGAACTTGTTTCAAAAAACAACTATATTAATTATTACAGATAGCTTACATCTTCAAAATTAGTCACATAGCATCAGATGTAGCTGGAGAGTTCATTCATTAGAAATTATGTATATTTATGCACGAGGAAGAGATTTAAAATTAAATTAAATGACAGCATGTTTCGAACAAAATATTCCGATAATTGATGCTCCCCGGGCATGCGCACTTGAGAAAAAGTCCTGAGAATTCCAGAAGTCAAAAGTCGCCAGTCGCCGCGCGCCATGGTTCATCCGGCGAGTGGCGCGCGGCGAGTTTTTCCAGGTTAAGAGATAGAGCGAAACTCGCCGTGTTTTACGGCGGGTGGCGACTGGCGAGTTTTTGCAGGTTAAGAGATAGCAGAAAGTCGCCAGTCGCCGCGCGCCGGAGAGGTCCACGGCGCGTGGCGAGTGGCGAGTTTCACTACAATCAAAAGTCGCCAGTCGCCGTGCGCCGTGGTTCATCCGGCGAGTGGCGCGCGGCGAGTTTTTCCAGGTTAAAAGATAGAGCGAAACTCGCCGTGTTTTACGGCGGGTGGCGACTGGCGAGTTTTTGCAGGTTAAGAGATAGCAGAAAGTCGCCAGTCGCCGCGCGCCGGAGAGGTCCACGGCGCGTGGCGAGTGGCGAGTTTCTAAAAGTCGCCACGCGACGCAAACTTGGCCCAAATAGAACACCATAGAAAACCGTCCTTAAATATCACTTCCACGAAAAAGCGGACATCTTTTCGCATAAAATTCACTCCACATTCTTTCGTAGACCACATATTAGCATGCTGTTTTTTCTATTCCCGGGACACGACAATAACAGAGATGTGTTTTAATCGAGAAATATTTTTCCTGCAATTTTTGAACTTGAAGAACTCAGGAAATTCGAAATTGTCAAGGAAGAAAAGTTGCATTTTACTGAAAACTATACTATTTTGAAACATCTGTAGAAAAGATATGGATGTGACGGCAACTGTATAGGCCTACCCAAGGGCGGATCTACGGCCTTGTAAAATGAACGGATGTGCATTATGTAATTAGAGTATCATGTAGGCGTATTAACAGACCATCATCTATTCATGTGTCTGTGAGCGTACTATTAATGTTGGAGTTTCAATATGTATCTAAAAATATTAAGACATTATCGTCGCGAGCGCACCACGTGTCGGAGTGTATGTGATAAACCAGAAAGTCAAATGGAGTCAGGCATAAGGTGTGATAGTTTTCAATTTGCGTGCTTATGCGAAACCGCAGTTAAAATAGAACCATATATCTGAATACATTATGTTTCGATTTATTCTGGGATGTCCAACGCTTAGAACCCGTCAGAGATCTAGGGCCCAGGAGCTTCCGAAGCCTAGGCGGCCACTGGACTATTTGTTGGACTATGAAGAGATTCACTTTAATTCTAGCTTTGTGTAAATGAAACGTATCGGTATCGTTTTGGTTTCTGATGTTACATGACGTAAATGTCATCGTTTTGTATGTGTTAAATATAACTAAAATTCAAATGGATTCAGGCACGAGGTGTGATTGTTTTAATATCGATGCGAAACACACGTGAAATTAGAACCATTAATCTGCATACATTATGTTCAGATTTATTTTCCGAAAAACGCTTAGAATGCATATCTGGTGATCAAGGAACTCAGAGCTTCCGGGGGCGTAGACAGGCCAGCCCCTGGACTCTCGCCAGTTGCGCCTGTTTATATGTGTTAAATATAAGTAGAAAATCAAATGGATTCAGACATGAGGGGTAATTTGTTCAATATCGATGTGTGCTTTTAAATGTGGAACAAACGTGAAATAGAACCATAAATCTGCATTCAGATTTATTTCCGGGAAAAGGCTCAGAACTCATCTCCGGCCATTTAGGACCTCAGAGCTTCCGGGGCGTAGGGGGCCCCTGGACCCTCGCCTGTTGGGCTGTGAGGATTTCGTTATTTTCATTTTGTGTAAATGAATTGTATCACTATGCGTACTTTTTTTTTTAATGTTCCATAAAGTGTGATTTTTTTACTATCGATGCGTGCTCATAAATGCGAAACAAGCGTGAAAATAGACCCATAAATCTGCATACATTTTGTTCAGATTTATTTCCGGGAAAACGCTTAGAACGCATCTCCGGCGATCTAGGACCCCGGAGCTTCCGGGGCCTAGGCGGCCCCTGGACCCTCGCCTGTTGGGCTGCGATAGTTGTCTCCCCCCCCCCCCTATGAATTTGCGCTGGATCCGCCCTTGATACCTTGGTAAAAATACGAGTTCAGAGCTTTATTTTTATAAGTAGAAGTGATAAATTTACCCTATGAATATTTTTGGAGAGAAAATGTGTAATTAATAAAGCTCTTTTACCGAGAATATTTAAAAGCGCACGAGAAAAAAAAATCTTATCAACCTTGGGTGCTGTATGTTATTAGGAGATGCCATATAAGAACATGGCAGTGTGACTAACGTCACTGGACCTACGAAGTACAGTAGGCATTAGGACTCGAACGCGAACTGAACTCTTGGAAATCCCCAACCCCAGTTGAAATCCTGCCTATATTAAGATGGGCACCGCCCAAGTCCGAATCGCCAGTGATTTTCATCAAAAATCACCAGAAATTTTCATCAAAAGTAGGTCAGCTCAGAACTTGTTGGTAACAGTCTCCTAATGCGCCTTCATTCCAAAATAAATAACACTCGCCGATTTAATTTTACAATTTTTTAATTAAAGGAAACAGATTGAATAATATAGGTTCAGTAGATTTCAAGCTTTACGTGTGAAAATACATTTACATCTCTTTAATGGTTTTCAGTGCCCTTGTACAGGATCAAAACAACTTTTTGAATCACATTATTTTCCCAACAATACAACAAATTTTTATATATAGTACTATAGTAGAAAGGTAGCATTTATGTAGTTTACGGTAATTCAACTCAAGACCAACACCTTCTATGCACAAGATAATAATGATTGTATGGCATTCTCCTGAGCATAACCGGTACAAAGACGAATAAATAGCGTCTCTACATCACGTTGTTATCTAGATATATGAGACAACACATTTTGGACATCGGCAATCTGATGAATGTACTATTCCGGTTTTCTTGTTTCACATTATATTCTATCGCGGTTGATCGGTGATTTTCTCCATTGATAAACGTTAAACCACCTAGCTTTAACTAATTCTGCTAGGCTGTCTTCATTCAGACTGTACAGCCTACACAGTCCACAGAAAATACACCGCACATTCTTGTACTCCCAGCCTTAGCAAGTTTAGCGGGCTGTTTAATGTCTAAGCTAGGAAATGTTCCAGGGTAGTTGACAGGCATGCAATAATATACTATAGTATCTGCTATACAGGACACCGACCACTGTAATTTGATGTGACAAGCAGCATGAGTGGAAACCAGCCTTATCTCAGTGGGCTTGGATATAAATCACTGTTAAAAACCACAAGGCTCGAATAGAGCCTCTCTCTGTGTTTGTTCCAAGGACAAGCCTTAACGACTTTTAAATCCACTGATAAGGAGGTCTGCTGGCTTCATGGTCATAAAAGGAACATAATACTGTTAAAGGCCACATGGATGGTATGTATCTATAACAATATACTGAAGTGTTAATTATAAATCTAATTTTAATCAGAATTATTTCAGATCAGAACTTGCTGGTAACAATGCCCTAATGCACGTTCATGCCAAAATCAAGGTTCTAATGTCAACGGTTCTCCTTATTTTGCCGACGAAAGGATTCGGATGGACTGACTGACTGACTCACTCACTCATTACCGGACAATTTGCGATCTATAGCCTACTTCGTAGGAATAATCAGATTGAAATAGAGCGGCAAAAAAAAAAAAAAAAAATAGACAAGCAACACTAGTCAAGAGTTCTGTCCGTTTGAGGTGATTCCGTCACGCAGATTTCGAGGCATGATTTACTGACAATGCTGGATCATCTGTAGATTTTTCATGGATCCGTGGACAGATATCATATAGAATAGCAAACTAAACATAAAACTTCATGAGTATGACCACGAAGTCTTCCCAACGGTGATTCCGTCACGGTGGAATTCATGATATGGGTTGTTTTGTTTACAGTTTTGGAGTATATAATGAAATATGTTGTCAACTGTGGACAATTTCCAACGTTTTCCGATGTTTACTCCGCTGCATGTACTGTATTAACAACACTATTAAACAGCGTGGTAGCTGATAAAGACACACTTGAATTATTCACGAATTGTTTTTTCTTCGTTCTTGGTATTTGGACTATTTTTTTTCTTTTTTCTCCGTACTAGAGATATTTTTTTTTACGTTCACACGATCGCTTACCCCCCCTTGCCCCCCCTCCCACTTGTCTAACTGTGGCCCCAAACTTTCTGCCATATGATGCCAGAATTTAATTCACTTTGTGCGCTTCGAATCTCCCAAAACAATCGCTCGCTGTGGTGTAATATACCTAGCTTTTCAACCCTTGGAATGTTAGTGGGTCATTTTGTAGTATTTCTCGGTGTGTAATTTCTTCTATTTGACCAAATAAGGGCACAAACCGCATATTTGTTTTGCCTTTTGTTTAATATCACGACACAAGAAGTGTAAGCGAATTATTTTGGTCCAGATGTCAGCCTCTCGAACATCCGATGGTGAAATTATCCATCTGAGGGAATAAGGTGTGTACACGGACCTTCCGAAATTGTAAATGTGAGGGCCTTTTAGTGTTCACGTCTTCATAATAGAGAAGGAGAAATACATCTCGGTACATCATGCTGTATTGGCCATGGATGCACAGTTCGTGAGCACACTGTGAGTGGATGCACAGTTCGTGAGCACACGGTGAGTGGATGCACAGTTCGTGAGCACACTGAGTGGATGCACAGTTCGTGAGCACACTGTGAGTGGATGCACAGTTCGTGAGCACACGGTGAGTGGATGCACAGTTCGTGAGCACACTGTGAGTGGATGCACAGTTCGTGAGCACACTGTGAGTGGATGCACAGTTCGTGAGCACACTGTGAGTGGATGCACAGTTCGTGAGCACACTGTGATTGGATGCACAGTTCGTGAGCACACGGTGAGCAATATGAAATGATGCACGGATATGTGAAAAAAAAGGATACTTAAAAGATATTTGAAATATACAAGCCGTACTTGACAAATAGACCAGTCTTTGCTTAGAGATTCATGAATAAGACGACTTTTTGATGGGCGTACCTTTATTGGGTAACAATCGAATAAAACAAATAAATTACAAGATGAAATTTCCTTCTCGAGTTTAACTGTTAATTGTTTCCATCGGGAAATTGATCAACAAAGCGACACAAATAGGCATATATCCACGTAATTTCCCAAAAGCTGCCTCAGCCAACAAAATCACTCCTCATTTGAGCGACCATATCAACTCATCCACTGACATTGGCACGATGCGAACCGAGACGGGAGCATCGTCCCAACATAAGGGGGCGATTTTTTTCTCAAAAAGGAGAGAAAGGTTGTTCTTTGTTGACAATCAATTTGAGTAGTGCAATAGAATAGAAATTATGCTTTCGTAGGCGAGCTAAATGGTTATTTTACGCACGGTTTTGGCTATTTTATGCACGGTTCGCCCGCACCCTAAAATTTATGAACTTTCCCACACAAACTGTGCGTAAAATAACCATTTAGCATGCATATAAAAACATTATTTCTTAAATCGTTTGTACGGCTTCTCACCAGCGTGCATTTTCATATGCCTACTTAGATGACATTTATAGACCGCCCTATAATCACACAGAGAACAGCTGTATAGTTTTCCTCCAGTGTGCATTCGCGTATGAACAACGAGGCTGGATTTATAAATACATGCATAACTACACCGAGAGCACTTATATGGCTTTTCTACAGTGTGAAATTCGAGGTGTTTCTTGAGGCTACGTTTATCAGAAGCCTTGTAGTGACACTTGTTACAGCAGTATGGCTTATTCCCAGTGTGTTTCGTACATGTATGTCTATCAAGGCTACTTTTAAACGAGGCGGAAAAATCACATCGCGAGCATTTGTACGGCTTCTCCCCAGTGTGTTTCCTCATATGTAAAATTAGATAACTGTTACAGCGCCCACTATAAGCACACATCGAGCAGCTATATGGTTTAGCGCTATGTGTGGATGTCGAATGATCATTGAGGTAGCATTTCTTCGTAAATGTATCATCGCACAGGGAGCACTTGTACGGCTTTTCTTCCAAAGTGTGACGTACCCAGTGAGCTACATACTTATCTTGATCACCAGATCTGTATTTACAGTAATTACACTTGTACTGCTCATCTCCAGTGTGTGTCCTCAAGTGAGTAAGCATATTCATGCGAACATCAGTTTTATAATCACACTGCGGGCAGACATGTTGTTTATCAGAGCAGACATGGTCAACGAGATTTGATCTTTGTTCAGTACCATAATCACACGTGGAGCAGATGTATGGCTTCTCTCCTGCGTGTGTTGTACCATATCGGTGAATATTGTCTGTACCATGTGGTAGAATGCTCAGTGTATCTTCATCTGTACTTGTCGAAACTGTCACAACAGGAGGGAGTTTTTCATCTTTCCATATTCTTTCTGAATCCTTGTGAATAGGTCCTTCCATTCCTCTAACTGGTACACCTCCGTGTGAAGCCACATCGTCAAGGTCTTCCTTGGCTACTGGTAGAGGGGGATCCCCCTTGTCACAACATAGGCCCTGGAAAAGAAAGTGGAAACATGAGTATAAACTGGAAACTACCAGGAAAGTGAGCGAGTGAGTGAATATGTCACTTATGTAGATCTGGGATGAGCACATGCACCCGTTTCCGTTTTCTGAGTTTTAACCAATCGCAGAGCTTCTCTTCGAGTCAGGAATGCACGTTTGAAAGGTCAAGGTCAGGTAAAACTGAGTGAGGAAGGCAGGTTCACCGCGATATATGATGAACATAGATCTAATTTTATTAAGGTTAATCCAATATCATCGTGGTTTCTATAGAGAATAAAATAATATGATGAAACAAGCTAAATTATATGACAGGATGAGATTTACATATACTGCACATCTGTCAAGTTAAACCGGTCAGATGCACGACCTTAATTTACAGACATCTGGTTTTGTACACGCAAACTCGTGCCTTGGTGACAGATCTTAAATCAGCGATATGCATAATGGAGAGCGCGTTTTTAGATCAGGCTTTAATCAGATTGAGCTGCCCCTTGGATTCAAATTGACAATGAATCCTGAATAAAAAATAATAATCTCAAGAAATGCTCATGATATTCGCTGAGACATGGCAGGCTATGGCCAGATTCATTTTTACTACAAAATGATCTGAAATTTCGTGCCTTGACTTTCATTTTGGATATAGCGTATTTATTAGAGTTAATACTTACAGTGGATAACTTAATGTGGTTACTTATTGTGCGCTGCACAAATTATCGCTACTTTGCTGCTCTTCTTAATACTTGAAATGTTCTGAATGTTCGCGAATGTACAAACATTTGAAACAAATACAGTCTCCAACAGAGAGATACATGTAGACATATCTCGAGAATGACTCAACAACCTGTTCATTTAACAGTTTGAACAAAGAAAGGTCTACATGTCTTTGTTCGTTCATATGGTCTGAGTGTAGGACCGAACGAATACATGTAAACTTGACATGGCGGTGACACCATTCACAGCTAACCAAAATAATGGCATATTCGCCATGCAAGGTGCTCCAAAATAGGGGATTTGTAATATTTGTACGTCATGTACTTGTTTGCGCTGTCCTTTGCGAGATTATATTTCATCTGACCGTGGTCGGCTGTAAAGGTGTCCCCACCAAATATAACAAGAGCCCAAGGGGCTTCAATATACGCCCGTATATCTGGAATTACATTGGTCCAAATTTCAAGGTTGTTTACATGTACTAGCCTTGATTCCAATTGATAGCTATCAATCCAGAGAAAGGTCTACAATTTCGTGCTTCCGACAATGGAACATATATCACATCTTAGACTGAATGATAAACTAAAATGAGCTTAACTCTTGGTAACAAGTTGACCTTGAATCAAGAGTCAAGAGCTCACATATCCAATACTTAAATCGACAATAGTCAAACACAAGAAAATAGTTTTCCTGCAAATGGATTCCTTTCAGGCGAGAGAATTTTTCATGAACAGGGCTGCGCAAATTGGGCGAACAATAGGTTTAGTTAGGCAATTTTTATTATGCGTAACCCATTTTCAGTTCACTTGAATTACGGATATTATTAAACCTGTATACAATAGTGATGGGTTATCCAAATCAGAGAACGGATACCCAAAAAATTTTAGCGCAACCCATATTTGGGTTAAGCAGAATTATCAATTTGTGCAGTCCTGATAAATAAATTGATGAAATAAATATTTGTTCTTGAGTTAATAAACAGGTGTGAAGTTCATAAAGGACCCTTCTCCTCATTAAATTAGTGAATGTATGGTTTTAATTTCACAACAGTTTAACTAAATGTACCTGTTTCGAACATGGGAGACAACTCCACAGGACAAATGCCATGTACATTTAACACAGCTAAACTTGATTCAGTTTTGGGGGACTGTGACCTTGATCTCAAAATGTATGGCTCCTCTTTGCCATGCAAGTAAGGTATACTCAAAGTTTGGTACCAATACATACCTTGAAACTAGAGATATCACATGGACAACAAATAT
This sequence comes from Hanleya hanleyi, assembly GCA_036873755.1. NCBI lineage: Eukaryota > Metazoa > Mollusca > Polyplacophora > Lepidopleurida > Hanleyidae > Hanleya > Hanleya hanleyi. The sequence continues at coordinate 40,481 of JAVTVY010010756.1, forward strand.
TCATGGATGAATGGACGGAACGCAACATCGCATTACATGAATTCATTTTCGACAGGCATATGAAAATTCGACTTTTAATGATTTCTTGATTTTGAGGTCACAGTGACCTTGACCTAAATTTTGGTACACGACACATCGTCTTCCTCAATATATCAATGGACACAAAAAAATCATGATTTTTATGAATTTCATGATTTTGGCTGTCACAGTGATCTACACAATTGACCTTGACCCAAATTATGGTACTTGACAAACCGTCTCCCCGTAATTTCTCAATGGACACAATCATGATTTTTAACAATTTAATGATTTTGTGGTCACAGTGACCTTGACCTTTGACCTTCACTTACATTTTGGTATGTGACACATCCTGTCCCCCTAATGTATCTACTGACACAAAAAATGTTATTTTTAATAATTTCCTGATTTTGGGGTCACAGTGACCTTTGACCTTGACCTACTTTTTGCTATGCAACACTTCATTTCTCCCCAGCGAATCCACTCACCAAATATTAGTAATTTTTAATGATTTCCTGATTTTTAGGTCAGACTGACCTTTGAACTTCATTCTGGTATCACAGTGATCTTGATTATTGACCTGGATCTGAATTTCCGTACATGACAAAACGGCTACCCGTAATTTCTCAATGGACTAAAAAAATCATGATTTTTAACAATTTCATGATTTTGGGGACACAGTGACCTTGACCTTTGACCTTGACCTACATTTTGATATGTGGCACATTGTGTCCCCCTAATGTATCTACTGACACAAAGAAATGTTATTTTTAATAATTTCCTGATTTTTGGGTGAGTGACCTTTGACCTTGACCTATATTTTGGTATGCGACACCTAATTTCCCCCTACTGAATCCACTCACAAAAAAATAGAATTTTTTAATGATTTCCTGATATTTCGGTCACACTGACCTTTGACCTCTAACCTTGACCTACATTTGGTATGCAACACACCATTCCCCCTAGGGCATCCACTCACCAAAAATTAGAACTGTAGATACAAAACTGTCAATGATCAATGATTTCCTGATTTTAGGCAGCAGTGACCTTTGACCTCTGACCTCGACTTTAATTTCGGTACACGACACTTTGTCTTCACCTAGAGTATCCACTCACAAAAAAATAGGAACTGTGGATAGAAAACATTCACAGATATAGACCAGACACGACCACTTCAGTGATTTTCTGTTTTTTAGGCCAACTGGTGACCTTTGACCTCTGACCTTGACCTTCATTTTGGTACGCGACACATCGTCTCCCCGGGGTATTCACTCATCAAAACTTAGAACTGAAAATAGAAAACTGTCCCAGATATAGACTGGACACGAGGGACGGACGGACAGACACACAGACGGAAACCGCCATCACATAATACGTCCGCCTTTTTGCGGGAGTATAAAAATCGTTTGTAAGAAATACGTCATGGTGGTGGTAGTCGGTTGTCGGCGTGGAAACAGCAACATAAAATATTATCTCAACAATAAGATAACGCAACCAACGGATGAAATTTTACATTGCAAAGGACAGCGCATTCTAAAGCAATCAACGATTCTTGAACAAGAACAAGTACATGTACAAATATTAAAAGTAAACAACAACAAAAAAACCCCTATTCTAGTGAATCTAGCTCAATCATTAAATAATAATAACAGATCACTTACGCTCAGATTTGATACAAATCTGTGCGACACAAGCGTGTCGGCTGAGAAACTTGTCTCTACTTTGATCCCATCAAGCTCACTTACAACTTCTGACTTATCGGGGACCAGCAATACAGCGGACATGAAACCATCTCCTTCTTCAGATCTCCAGGCCACTGTACGTACATTTGTCTCGTCGTTTTCATGTAGGCCCCCTATTGATATGCTGGGATTGGTAGTTTCCATGGAATCAGAAAGACCAGGTTCTTGCTTGATCCATGACGTCATCAATATATCTACAGGATCGTGTTTCACATGGCGAGGGTTGTAAGGATGTAATGTTGTGGTGTCTTCCCGCAACGTGAAGATCGGTTCCTGTTTTATGGCTGACAGTAAATATATCATAGATGTCCCTGTGGATATAGCTTGTTGTTCTTTTATTTTCGTTGTCACTTTTACCATTTTTTCCGATGTTTCAGGTACTTCTGTGTAACAAGTCTCCATGATCTTCAACTCTGATAGTTTGGCCCAATGGAAGACTACATGTACACAAAGTGGAATGTGCCCTAAATAAAAAAGTCAGAAAGTAGTTTCTCCTGGTCAGCAAACAGAATTAAAACTTGATTTATATAGTTTAATTCGTTCACCGATTCAAAAGCAGCATTTAAATATAAATACAAGATATTACTATATATATATCTGTAAACGTCATGATCACCCTAATACACTAGTATATATAAGCATGGTTATTATGTGTTGTTCGCTGTTCTCATTCGTATTGCTTCGTTAGCAGAAATATATTTTTTTTTAAACAGACAATAAACCTCGCATTAAATACTTGAAGTATTTCTACATGTACCGGTACCCCATAAAAACATAGTACACCCCATAAATGATTATTCCTATTACAAGACTTTCAAATAATTTCCAATACATGGCCCACTTTAAAAGGGCACACTTAAGGATTCCCTAAGAGCATCATCAATTCCAGCGTTACGGAATTACAAGGTGCCCATGTTTTCAGTTCATCTGAACCACTGGTATTACTGGTCCGTGATAACAAGTGTTAAAGATTATCATTTTGGTAACCCTATTATTAAGAACTGTAGGATGAGAAAAAAAGTGAAATAAAACTGTCGTGTATCTGATCACATGACATTCGAATTTCAATCCAGATTATGTTTTATTCAAACGCTGTGGTGTGCCGTTTTTCCCCTTTGGAATCATATACTTTGCCTAGGAAAATATACGGATAGGTCTTATTTTGGTATATTTTGCTCCACAAAATGTGCCGCGTATCTGTTAGATAAATATTAAAATATAATGATTGTTATACAATTATGTACAATCAATTATATGTGGCCACGTATACATTTGATTTGATCACATAAAATCAAGTTTGAGGTAGATGAGATTTTTAGCGAGACTATAAGATTGTATATTCATTTAAGTTTATAGCCACTTATAATCGTAATCTATTGTCAATTAGCAAAGTCTTCATTAAATATACCTCTTATGCCATATATTGTTATCAATGTTGAACGTAATCCGGTATAATCAATCAAGTCATTATTACTATTATGAGAGGTCTTGTGGAGCGTCAATCGGTCGGTTACACGGTCAGCGGGAATCCAAACTGCATAAGCCGCCGTCTGAAGTGCCGAGCGTTCCCTGATGTGCCCCTGTGCGTTAATAAAACGTCTCCTGAAGTGCCCAATGCAATGGTCTCCTAGCCACGCAAGATTTATCCCCCTTATAGAATGTTCTCTGGTGTGCCGTGCTGTGATGTGCCGCTTGGTCGCGCCAGTATCCGTTCTGTGGTGTGCCGTTTTCCCCACTTCGAATTATATATTTTGCCTAGGACAATATACGGATAGGTCTTATTTTGGTATATTTTGCTGCACAAAATAATCGTTGTTATACAATTATATGTGGCAACGTATACATTTGATTTGATCACATAAAATCAATTTTGAGGTAGATGAGACTTTTAGGAAGAGACTATAAGATTGTATGACTGGAGAAATCACAAATAGAATAGAATCGTTTATTTGCGTAAAAGTTGTGCCCATCAGAGCTAAAACGCAATCATACACACATATAAACACGATAAAACATATATAACTACAAACATCAGACAGCAGATAAAACATGCAAATATATAAAGGGTTTCCATTTACCCGAAATTAAAATACCCGTGAGTGAGGTGTATATATTTATATGTACATTAACCCAAGAGGCTGAAACAGTTGTAGACAAATTTTGCGATTGTTTTAGCCATGATAAAATTTGACCCAAATACGAATTACGGAGAAAATACCAATAAGAAGCTATATTCATTTAAGTTTATAGCCACTTATAATCGTAATCTATTGTAAATTAGCCAAGTCTTCACTAAATGTAATGAACGTAATCCGGTATAATTAATCAGGTCATTATTACTATGATCAGAGGTCTTGTGGAGCGTTAATCTGCCGGTTACGCGGTCAGCGGGAATCCAAACTGCCTAAGCCGCCGTCTGAAGTGCCGAGTGTTCCCTGATGTGCCGTTAATAAAACGTCCCCTGAAGTGCCCAGTGGTCTCCTAGCCACGCAAGATTTACCCCCCTTATAGAACGTTCTCTGCCGTGCCGTGCTGTGGTGTGCCGCGTGCTCTGGATGTGCCGTAAGATTTTGAACCCTGTTGGATAAAATCCATCGGAGAATAGCGCGAAGCACTCTTGTCTCTTCCCATTTACTCACGTGACCATATCTCTACGCTTGTTACAAGTTTACTCATTGGTCAAATTTAATATTCTTGATATGACATCGAGTTGTTTATGACTTACGGCTAAATGAATTAGAGGCATCCTCTAAATAGGAATTATGGCAAGCTTGGCGATTTTATACCATGGTACAAAATAATTAGAGGCAGCCTCTAAATAGGAATTATGGCAGGCTCGGCATTTTATACCGTGGTACAAAATAATTAGAGGCAGCCTCTAAATACGAATTGTGGCAGGCTTGGCGATTTAGAGGCGATTTTATACCATGGTACAAAATAATTAGAGGCAGCCTCTAAATAGGAATTATGGCAGGCTCGGCATTTTATACCATGGTACAAAATAATTAGAGGCAGCCTCTAAATACGAATTATGGCAGGCTTGGCATTTTATACCATGGTATATATTATTTAGAGGCAGCCTCTAAATGACGAATTCTGACAGGGATGGCCAACCATAGACGGAGGCAGGAAGGAGGGAGGTAGGCGGGGGCGGGGAAGGGGGCGTTATTCCTATTTGCTGGACAATCACATAGTGACGGACAAATTTCACAAAAAATAAAGTGTACGATCTTTGTAGCTTATAATCATTAACAACAGACTAACTTCCTTATGGGCGACGGCTAACTACTAGATGTCGGATCTGTCGCTGGCTTCACTTGGTATTCGCTGAACATCTCCAAACTTGTTGTAGAACAGCGACCCCTGGTAGCAAAGAGCGGAAAAAATGACGTCATCGTGCAGGCCATACTTTGATTAGTGTATATAACAAAGATTAATAAAACATAACGGGTGATATATTTTGCATCAAATAATTACTGGTCCCCAGTTCTGACAATACGCGTCAACATGCAACATGTTGAGTGACAGAGTGGCATACTCTTGTTGTGACATCACCTAGCGACAACTGTGTCATTATAGCAGTTGCTGCAAAAGGCTGTCTGTTGAATGTCACTGTTACTACGATATCACACAGCTCGGCTTTGAAACCATACAGGCCATGTAGCAACTACTAATAACACAGTTGTCGTAATTACGAAAATTGTGTCATTAGCAGCTGTCACGTCGCCAGCTAATGTTACAAATGCATTGTGACAATAGCAGGCGACTCTGTCATTCAAAAAAAAAAATGATAGCGAGCATGTTAACGCTTATTGTCACAACTGGGAACCAGTAATTATTTGAGGCAAAAATATATCGCACATGATGTATGACTAAATGTTTGATATACTGCAATAGCAACTACTAATGACACAATTGTCGCAAATGCGTCATTAGGTCGCAATTGCGACAATAGCGGTTGAATTTGTATGCAGGTTCGCCTGGTAATGACGCGATTACGACATAAGCTGGCGACCTGACAACTGCTAATGACACAACTGCCATTATAGTAGTTTGCCTTGTCTTTGGTTTAAACATGAATCCTACTATAGGCTCCATGGTTTAAATAGGGCCAAACGATTGTTTTCCCGAAGATTGGTTTTGCATCTGACCTTACCTCTCATTCCTAGCTCCATGTTACAGCTTATACTCAAGTCTTTCACACTTCCCGGAGATGAAGTATTGAGTAGGAAGATGTTACCCCACAGGATCAATTGCACAGTCCTCAAATGTAGCTGAACACTCACAAAAACGCCGACGAATGAATAGGTCGACCTCGATTGATTATTTCTAGATCATGTTAACAGGTGAACATTAGTGACCTCCTTGTTGACGCACCACCAGGTTGTATAAGGCAGATAAAGGAGGAGCGATAGGTCTGCCATTAATTTAACGGAGGCTACATAGGGTTAATCCCCCAGTGACGAAAGAAACGTTTCCCAACACCACTGGTTTATTATCTATATGAGAATGCACACAATAGGAATTTTCATCTTGTAGGAATTGGAAATGAGGGAGGCCTGTTTCCCCCGTGTTAATTTGCCATTTGAATAAACTGATGCAATAGATAACATGAGGAATCTATAATTTCAAAAAAGAAATATAAATCAAGTGAGTTTGTTTCAACAACTAAAAAAAAGCAAAAATGGCCATATGCTCCAAACTAATTTCATTTGAAAAAAAAAGACTGTATACATTTCGCTGAAACAATAAAGTATAACCTGGTCACATACCCTTCCAATTCACCGTTTTTTGGCAAGTATAGTTTCATGTATGCCCATGTGTACACTGAAGCACACGGGTAGAGATTCAAAATTGAGCGCGAATTATTTTCCATTATCTGTTTTGTTCGAAATTTTTCGTCCTGATACTGAAAAGAAAGAGTAAAATCGAAATCGGAATCATGATCATTAGCCGACCTTTGCGAATGAGGCAAACAAATGAAAGCTGCTGTAAAACACGGAGAGAGCATTTCCCCGAATACATGTGTAGTGGTGCATAAATGTTTTTGTGGGAAGAAAATTCCTTACTTAATTGTATACATGAACACCTAGAGTTGAAAAATACATGTAGTTACCTGTAAGTCAGATTTGAAATTTAACACCCCGACAATAAAGTGCAACACCATCGGCCATGATGTGATGTTTCATTGTAAATGGTGGTGTCAGTCATGAAAATTAGAAATACAATAGAAATATGAAACTATGTTTTTCTTGTTGTATATCAGGCCATCTCAGTAAATTTTGATGGTAGATGATTGCTCATGGAGATACCATCTCAACTTGGTGATATGTAAGATTGTAAAAGTGTCCTTGGCAAGAATTTGAAAGAAATAGTCGGCCAGTTGACTAAAGTTGTGATAGGTGTATGATAAATGCATGTACATCTCACAACTGGCGGTCATCAAAATATGTCTATATGTCCGGCTGGCCTAGGAATGGTCTAATAAGGCATGGTAAATGACTGATTCATATTGCATTATTCTAGTTGTTGATAGCGACAATGTCATTTGTATAAATTTCCATAAAAGTCAAATTATGAAGCTGCATTTCGTTAGATATTTTGATGAAAAATTTCAATTGAAATGTTCTTCAAATTAGTTAATTTGGTGTGCTACCTGTAGATTTTGATTTTGGAAACGGAAATAGTTGTTTGAATAGACAATATGTGTCCTTTATATAGTGAGCATTTAGTGTCCGTATTTCTGTTTTCCAGTGACAAATATTGCCACGAAAACGGTATATCAATGTTATACATGCAGTACGAAAAGCTTTGAAAAGCTTCCCTGAACTGAATATTTTCGAAAATTGGAAAAACTGATCAACATACCAATTAATTTTCATAGGAATACCCAGCATATACCAGCCATAAATATACAGGATGACCTAAAATATATATACAAATTTTTAGCTTTTACAATTTTTCCAAGATTGGTGGAACTTGAGTATAACAGCAAGTACATCCCAGTCGTGTTGGTCCTTGTACAAGTCTTACATTGTTCTCTACATGTAGAGAGAAGTCCGGGATAATACATGGTATGATGTAATCTATGGAGCTGCCATGCAGTGACCCTACTTGTAATAGTAGTTTGATGTATACAAGATCAAAGCAAATGCATACTGGGAACTCGGTAATATATCTTGCCATAAGAAAGCAGAATTGCAGTATAAGACGGCATGAATGTGTGACAAGGATATAATATTCAGCATGGCTAATAGAAATTGCAAGTGAGGAATAAACAGCATGATCAAGGTAAATTAGCAACAATTTCAATAAGTGGTTTTCGACAGTTCGTCGGTTTGGTGATCTAAATGAAGGGTATTCAGGTAGAGAGACTACAAATCTTTAAACTACTGAATGAGCAGTGCCGCAAAAAATAAAGTTCAAGAAGTTTGTGTTTAATTCTAGACAGTGTGTCTAAACTGTACTGCTATTCATTTTAGTTGCAGACACAAGAGCATTTGTAATCGGTTATACAGAACATGGCAGTGTGACTAACGTCACAGGACCTACGAAGTACAGTAGGCATTAGGACTCGAACGCGAACTGAACTCTTGGAAATCCCCACACCCAGTTGAAATCCTGCATATATTAAGATGGGCACTGCCCAAGTCAGAATCGCCAGTGATTTTCATCAAAAATCACCAGAAATTTTCATCAAAAGTAGGTCAGCTCCGAACTTGTTGGTAACAGTCTCCTAATGCGCCTTCATTCCAAAATAAATAACACTCGCCGATTTAATTTTACAATTTTCTAATTAAAGGAAACAGATTGAATAATATAGGTTCAGTAGATTTCAAGCTTTACGTGTGAAAATACATTTACATCTCTTTAATGGTTTTCAGTGCCCTTGTACACGATCAAAACAACTTTTTGAATCACATTATTTTCCCAACAATACGACAATTTTTTATATATATCACTATAGTAGAAAGGTAGCATTTATGTAGTTTACGGTAATTCAACTCACGACCAACACCTTCTATGCACAAGATAATAATGATTCTATGTCATTCTCCTGAGTATAACCGGTACAAAGACGAATAAATAGCGTCTCTACATCACGTTGTTATCTAGATATATGAGACAACACATTTTGGGCATCGGCAATCTGATGAATGTGCTATTCCGGTTTTCTTGTTTCACATTATATTCTATGGCGGTTGATCGGTGATTTTCTCCATTGATAAACGTTAAACCACCTAGCTTTAACTAATTCTGCTAGGCTGTCTTCATTCAGACTGTACAGCCTACACAGTCCACAGAAAATACACCGCACATTCTTGTACTCCCAGCCTGATCACATTTGATGGCAAGTTTAGCGGGCAGTTTAATGTCTAAGCTAGGAAATGTTCCAGGATAGTTGACAGGACACCGACCACTGTAATTTGATGTGACAAGCAGCAGAGTAGAAACCAGCCGTATCTCAGTGGGCTTGGATATAAATCACTGTTAAAAACCACAAGGCTCGATAGAGCCTCTCTCTGTGTTTGTTCCAAGGACAAGCCTTAATGACTTTTAAATCCACTGATAAGGCTTCATGGTCATAAAAGGAACATGATACTGTTAAAGGCCACATGGATGGGATGTATCTATTACAATATACTGAAGTGTTAATTATAAATCTAATTTTAATCAGAATTATTTCAGATCAGAACTTGCTGGTAACAATGCCCTAATGCACGTTCATGCCAAAAATCAAAGTTCTAATGTCAACGGTTCTCCTTATTTTGCCGACGAAAGGATTCAGATGGACTGACTCACTCACTCATTACCGGACAATTTGCGATCTGTAGCCTACTTCGTAGGAACAAAAGTACCAGATTGAGTTCCAGGTCTAATATTTGTTCAGTGATTTACCCATTATTACCAGAAGGATAATTAACATGGCACTTAGTGATGAGTAACTCCAGATATCACAATGACCGATTTAATAGTCTGTTGACAAAATTCGTGTTATCAGGACTTTGCTGCTTAGCAAATATGTAGTGTGCGATAATAGACACTGTACTTTACAGTCTTTCAGCAGAAGCTGTATTTACAGGCCTATAATTCAAGTTAACAACACTAAATACATTTATCCTTCAGACTCAGTTTCTGTTCCATACAAAATCCAACATTCATCAGGACACTTCTCATGTTCGCCTAACACCAATATATTCCTACGAAGTAGGCTACAGATCGCAAATTGTCCGGTAATGAGTGAGTCAGTCAGTCCATCCGAATCCTTTCGTCGGCAAAATACGGAGAACCGTTGACATTATAACCTTGATTTTTGGCATGAACGAGCATTAGGGCATTGTTACCAGCTAGTTCTGATCTGAAATAATTCTGATTAAAATTAGATTTATAATTAACACTTCAGTATATTGTTATAGATCATACGGAGAAAAGTCCGATCATTTAAGCGAGGGAAACATGACACCATGGAATTTAGGAACAGCCCTGGCATGCCTGGTGCTCTCTCGCTGTTGGATTCAACCGCAAGATCTGAGGACAGCGACCTCAATACAGCTGAGCGAACTATTTATAGACGGAGGCTGGTGAAACCCAGTATTAATGTGTTTAACTCCGAGTCTATTCAACTGCTTGATGTACCAGGGCCGGATCACTAAATGACCAGAACATTCACCAATATACTTTCATTTTTTGTGGCACGAACACATCGATGTCAATATATAAATACCCAGAATATAATCTTGCTCAATCTCACAAAAGGCATGTTATAAAGAGAACCTATGGCTGTTATGGAAGGT
>JAVTVY010010757.1:0-50240 GCA_036873755.1 Hanleya hanleyi
GTGATACAAGGTAGTTATCAGTGCGGATTTCCGACCTTTTTTCAGCAGACGAAGTTCAAGCTTGAAGAGAGGTTTTTGCTAAAGTAAGAATCAGGCGTCATCCTTCTCAGTTATGGATTGTAGTAATTATTGTATTGTTGCTTGAGTAACTTGATCAGTTGTTGAATTAAAAATAATTTTGTTATCAGGTATTTTGGGAACGAGAACTGTTCTGATGATGATTGAAAATCTCATCGAGGCCGCGAGCGTTTCCAGGATGGTGTTCGTTCTGTTCTAGGAGCCCGACGTATTATCTATAGGCTATGTTTATGTTTGGGAATATTGTTATTCTCTAGTCGTTGTGGAGGTGCCTCAAGAAAAGTTTTTCCACGAATCAATGTGGAACAAAATCTATGTAGCGGCGGTATATGCGTGTCAAGTGGATATTTCCACCACCTGTCGTTTGGAGAATTACCATCAGAGTTATTCCTCTTAGGTGTGCTCTTCTGCCTTGACCATGTTTTCGTGTTTTGAGCGAAGTGACTCGTTCGTTGTCTGCTTGTTTCAGTGGTCCATGCCCCCCAGAAACCGACGGGGATCACAAAACTCTCATCACCGTGAATGATTTCTGGCCGCAAATGAAATGCCATCATGCCTGATTCTTTTTTTGTTTCCAACACTAAGATGAGAAGGTCATAGTCTTCGAAGTTTTCAGTTGAGTTTTTTCTTAGCCTTAGGCCTAGCCTGAGCATACCCATTTTTTGGCGGGGGGGGGGGGAATATTGTGGTTGAAAGTGTCACGTTTTTTTTGGCTCTTCCTCCTATAGCTGTTTTAAATGCGATACGGTTTTGTTCGTATTTCGGAGCAAAACTGTCGTGGAAATTTCCAGGTCAGAGCAAAGGACTAATTGGGATATATATCCCACTTGGGATATTAAATCCAAATTTGGATATTGAACTATATCCTATTTGCGATATTTTCACCGATTTTCATACTAAACGGCAATGGTGAATTTCGCGGCATCTAAAATACAAAAACAAGATAGAATCTACTTCACAAAACTGCCAGTACGATTGGTATAATTTTGCTGACTTTTTCTCGCCGACATTATTCTCTACGCAATTGCAAGTACGTGCAATACAGTATACTTTTTTATGTTATCACTAACCACTGTTGTGTGTCTTTATATGAACAGGAGAACTAGCAAAATATGCCAGCTTGAAAATGTGGAAGTATGAAAAAAATATCCAATTGGGATATTTTATCTCTATTGTGATATCCCAGTTAGTCCTTTCCCCTGATCTGTTGTAGCCCACACAATTTGCCTCGAGGTAAATGCCGTGGCACAAGCAATGTTTAACATGGTGTTAAATAGGAATTATTTTAATATGACATTATATTTGCCGAGGTGAGTTTTACAAATTGTGTGGGGTGTTGTTGGATGGTTTGAGAATGAGATGGAGTACGTGTCAACCTTATAACTGTATAAACAAAACCTCAAATTAGCTCTCCCCCCGCCAAGTGAATGGTGCAGTACAAATCGACCACAGGTACTCTTGCAGAATGTACATACAATCAGTAAAGGCCATAACTTACTTGATTGGTAATTGTTTTAGCATGACCAGCCCTCATCTATATTTTGTGGGAAAATAATTAGAATAGATGAGGGATTTGCATTTTTATGAGTAAAACTTACTCATTTTCTTCATATTCGCATACAATTGGTTTGCAATTTAGTAATTATTAATAAATAATCATAGCATATAGCATGTGACAGTGTATTTAAAAAATTAAGGTCATGCTAAACAACCAATCAAGTGATATTGTCACTGCCTAAATGCAGATATCAAATTGAAGGGGGGGGGGGAGGCGGGAATATACATACATTATACATGAATTAAGAGGGACATGCAACTGTAATGTTATGGTGAATGGTTTAATAACTTCATTCTCCCCTCAGGATTACCATCATTATTTGTATTAACATGTATTCAACGCTGTACCTGTGTGAATTTATGATAACCTTTGACGGGTCCTCTGGGGAAAATATCACAGAACAGGCCTGGAGGGGGGAGCTGATACAAGTCATATATTAGGTCTATATGTCTGCCTCTCCTTCCCCCCACTCCCACCCGAGCCAAAGGGTTCAAAATTTACACCTGTCCTGGACATGTAGTTTTTGCAAAAATGTATGCAAGAAGCATGGCCTTCAGCAACATGCATTCCCATTGGAATATTTTATTCGACTCTCCTCTTCTTCGCTGGATACCTAGATTAGAAGATTATCATTGATGACATCAAAATTTCTTTATTCAGGTTCCCTTCAGAAGAGATCATGAATTTGATTGATTGCTATCTGTCATTGTGCACTGTCATGCCCATCGGGAACCCTTGGCTGTATGTTTCACCATGGCTGTTGAAGGTTCCCTGATACGGCATATCACGATACACCGGTTCTCGTAAAATCACCGAAGTTAAACGACTTTGAGCCCGGTCAAGAATTGGATGGGTGACCTCGTGCTGTACTGCTGGGCTGATAACTGTCCAGGGTGATAGGAACTGAGGGCGATAATAGTTGCTACGCTAATGACGCACCAGCGGTGACATCTGGGAAAGTTAATAGTACCCACTGTCAATTAGACACTGCTATATAAACTCTCTCGCGGTAGCACATAGGGCCCCCAAGTCATCTCTCGAGTACACACTTAAATCATATCAAAGTATCCTGTGACGTTAGTCACACTGCCATGTGTATTATACCCCTCCCCTTATTTAGTGCTGGTATTTTTGTTCAGTGATTGTATTATACTACAACCATAAGTGCTCTCATCAGTTGATAGGCCATGGGATTCATAGAAAAAGAGTACAGAAAATGCTGGAGTGCTGATCATACTGCTTTGTTTCTGGAGGGGGGGGGGATGCATATCTGTGCACAGAGCCATTAGATTTCGTTAAGCCATCGAACTGTGGGTTGTGAATCTGTCATATTATATTACCCAATTTCCCCCTAGGCTACCATAGATTCTTAATTCTGCACAGCTTGTGTTTATAATGTGTCACTGATCTCCTTTGCAGACATGCTAGACAGAGATAAAAAACAGCTTTGCAAAAAGGAAGTTACCACCCACTATACCAGCTTGACCAGAGGAACAAAACGGGGACAGGAAATTCTCGGTTGAGATTTGATTTGAACTGGGTTCGTACAAAACAGCTTTCTCCTGGCTTCACAATCGCCACTGGTGGACTGCCAAAGATGTTTGGAGATGGACATGATGGAAATCAAACATCTTGCCGACACAGTAAGTATGGCTACTAATTTCTTCATTCCATGTGTTTTCGACCTTTTCAATCAAAGTTTGCAGCTTGATTATGCTACTACTGGTATTCTATCATGAGAAGAATATAATTTTACTCAAATTTGAGGGTAACTGCAAGGGCAGTGGCTGATACGACTCTCTAATTCGAGTACCAGAAAAGACTCGCTGCTTTGTGATAAATAGGTTGAATTTCTATAATACATGTATGTATCATATACCGGTAAATTGGCTTTTAACAGCTACAAAATGTCAGGTACAGTACAGAAGATATTTTGAGAATTTATACTTCAAAACATGGCAGTGTGACTAACGTCACAGGACCTACGAAGTAGGGTAGGCATCATGACTCCAACGCGAACTGAACTCTTGGAAAACCCCCACGCCCCGAGTTGAAATCCTGCCAATATGAAGATGGGCACAGCCCAAGTCAGTTTCATCAGTGATTTTCATCAAAAATCACCAGAAATTTTCATCAAAAGTAGGTCAGCTCAGAACTTGCTGGTAACAGTCCCCTAATGCACCTTCATGCCCAAAATAATAGGAATTTTTTCGAAAGCAAACAATTATATGGTGCATAATGCTACAAATTGAATTTAACAGAGATTTAGCTCTGGAAATGCTCCAGCGTAAATTCTGGTCATTATTAACTTGTCTTCACTTTGTGACATCACCAAAGCTCATTTGCATAATATCCCTCAATCATTTTATACTAAATTCTGACATTAACCTTGCAACAGTTTGGAGTAATACTCTAGGTTTTGGGTTTTTCTTCTCTTAATATCTCCTAACAATAACTCTAGTAGATTGCTGGGTTCCCCTTTAATTTGAAGTAATTTGTGGGTTAGAATATATAGAGCTCCCAAAGTGAACTTTTGCAAAGAATTTTTCTTATTGAATCTTTCAGGTACCAGAGACAACCATCCGTACACTGAAAATGGAAAAATCGAGAAACAGCCAAATATTCTACAGGAAAAACTTTTCCTACAGCAGTGCTATGTCAAATTTCCGGTGGTTGTTGGAATTTCAAGATCAAATGACATTGGTAATGGTTACATTGTGCATATTTTCATCTTCCACAGATTCCAAGAACATTTACCTCTGAATATTTGGACTGATATACAAGTTAAAAAAATAACTCCTTATTACTTGTGATATGTTGTTGACTCCAATGAAGGATGAGGATCCAAAGCATACAAAGATGACCTGCTATGGGATGAGCGTGTGCTAACCATATGGATGTTTCATTCAAAAGCTTGATTTCAGTCAGTTTAACCTTCTAAAAATCCAGTGGTATTTCATTGTCTACATTTCACAGTAAGTCAACCTCTTTGTCGTACAAATGTTCTTTCAGTCATCATGTACATCTTAAATTCAAAATAATGGCAGTATGTATGATAAATTATTAAAGTGATCGTAAACCCTCAAGTATAGTTTCCATCAAATGAAAGACCTTTGTGATCTGTGTCGGAAAATATTTATTGAATTTTTTTACGATTTTATTACGCAGAGTATACTGCTAATAAAGCATGGTATTCTATGGTGGTCTGTTGCAATCATCTTTAGGTCCAGTGACGTCACACTGCCTTAATACAAATATTTCAAACTGTGTATGCACTTTCCAATGTTTGATTCAAGCTTAAGGTGTGTACACTTTGAGTTTCAACACAGACTCACTGTTCCAATGTGCATGTTTCACCAAACTCGAGAAAATTAAATGCAAGATTCAAATTGACTTGACCCTTACGAGTTACCATCTCCCAGATTTTGGTGAAACATGCACATTGGAACCGCGGTCTGTGTTGAAACTCAAAGTGTACACACCTTAAGCTTGAATCAATCATTGGAAAGTGCATACACAGTCTGAAATATATGTATTAAGGCAGTGTGACGTCACTGGACCTAAATATGATTACAACAGACCACCATAGAATACCATGCTTTATTTGCAGTTTTCTCTGTGTAATAAAATCGTAAAAAATGCATCCATGCATTTGCTGTTAAAATTGTTGCAATCGAAATGCAGACTATTGCTATATACACTTGATGCAAATTTGTTGTCTGTTCTTCAAAGTTCAGTCAGGTACACACACTGATGGAAACCAAATCTAAACGCCCCCTCCCCCTCGCTGTGGTAGACTTTATCTTATTTACTGTACCGTACTTAGAATCATTGAATTTGAATTACACCTACAGTGCATCACTATTGGATCTCTAAGTATACACCTCCTTCCAAGTATAATGGTTTTCACTGTTGGAAATGCTCTTCTGTGTACGTTTGTACACAGCTTCTCATTGTATTTCAGAATGTTATATTGAGAGTTAAATTTAATTGTGCAACGAGTCGAGTGATCTATATACCATACTAATGGATCGCAACTAAACAATGTTGTATTGAGAGTTGAATTTAATTGTAGAAGGAGGAACTATTTTCTGTGTAAGGACCTGACAATGCTTATATCATGATAACGGAATTGAACAGGATGCAAGCTGTTTTATTGAAGTGATTTAGTTAATTAATGGATTGTAATTATTGAATTGTCAGAGTTTGATGTGTATAATTTGTATTTCAAAGTGATATATTGAGAGTTAAATTTAATTGTGGAACGAGTGGTCTGCACATCATAAAAATGGGACACAACTGATAAATGTTGTTTAATTGTGGAAGGAGGAATTATCTTCTTTTTAAGGACCTGACAATGCTTAATATATCACTATAACGGAATTGACTTTAACATGATCCAAGCTGTTTTATTGAGAATAATTGATTATGGTGATGTAGTTAATGAATGGACTGATTATAATTTACTGTACACGCAGATTTGTACTTCAAAATGTTATATTGAGAGTTGAATTTGTATTTCAAAATGTTCTAGAGAGTTGAATTTAATTGTCTACACATCATAAAAATGGAACACAAGTCATTACATTCATGAACATTCAGTCATTGGATAATTAAAGTGAATTGAAGTTTTAATGGTATCCACGAGTGATCTTTTATATATCAATGTGATGAGATCTTCAAATTGCTCTAAATATAAGTGATGGTAGCTGTAGATCTGATCCAGTCATACTGTTTTCTATGTTTAGCCAATGTTTGGGGCAAGGGTTACGTGTCTGCTATTGCAGCGCCACAACTTATGCATATGTGGTCGGCTTGCAAGATGCCGAACACTGAAATTAGTATGATTGTCAGATCTGCATCAGCAGAAACATCTAGAGATTTTGAAGATCTGATTTTAATCATGCACGGATTTTTATGCTCATTACTGAAGGCAGTATGGCTACAAATTCCCACCAAACTCGCCACGCATCTCGGGTGATCTTGTCGTGTCTCTGGTTAGATTGGTGATTTTCACTCATCTGGATTCTTGTACATCTTTGAATGATCAGGAAGAATGTGAAAAATATTTAACCTATTCCCCTCGCTCAACCAGGTGTGATGTCTTTTCTTCTATTATGCATATTTTCAACCAAGAATGTGGTGGAAAGGTAGGTGGAAATTCCCACCATAAAAGGTGGTCCAAAATTGCCACCCTCAAAGGTGGATATTTCCACCTTTTGTAAGGGGTGGAAATTCCCACCCTTGTTAAAGGGTGTAAATTTCCACCACTCGGATAGGGTGGTAATTTACACCCTATAACAAGGGTGGGAATTTCCACCCCTTGGGTAGGGTGGCAATTTCCACCCTTTGGGTAGGGTGGTAATTCCCACCCTATGGGCAAGGTGGAAATTTCCACCCTTGTTAAGGGGTGGAAATATTCACCTTCGAGGGTGGAAATTTTGGACCACCTTTTAAGGTGGAAATTTCCACCCTTTTCAATTACAGTGTAGGTGCCATTGAAATGCCTAACTATTATAGAATACTCACGTAGAATACTATAAAATCATTTCACTGATATAAACATTACGTATTTTCGGGTAACAGTGAAGTGTCGAAGGGATCGGAACTTTTCTGCGTGGGGAGATAATTTTAGTCAGTATCTGATAGGATCAGAATGCCAATCAAGATTTCAAACTATATGACCCTGTGTTAAAGGTTTTCCATTCTGTAGCAGGAATGCATTAGATTAGGCCAGTCAGATCCCACCGTGGGTCACGTGATACAGCTATTAACGACTTCCACTGTTTTCAACATCTCTAACTGGAATATTACCAAAAAAAACAACGCATAAAAAACAAGCGTTAGATCCGAAAGACATAAAAGAAAACACATGGAGATATTCTCTTGCAAGAGAGAAGCGGTCAACAGTTTTCAATGATGACATCATGAAGACATCATGATGATCCTTATGTAGTCAAATCCGTAAAGAAAACACATGCAGATATTCTCTTGCAAGAGTGAAGCGGTCAAAATCTTTCAATGATGACATCATGAAGACATCATGATGATCCCTATGTAGTCAAATCCGTAAAGAAAACATATGAAAATATTCCCTTGCAAGAGAGAAGCGGCCATCAGTTTTCAATGATGACGTCATGAAGACATCATGATGATCCCTATGTATAGTCAAATCCGTGTCACTGACGGATTTCAACCTTCGAGATTGCGTACTTCTTGAGATTATCCTGAAAACTGAAGAGGTTGAAAGTCTGTCTTATTTGTTACTTGTGAAATACACATTACATTAAGATGATGAGCTCAGGAGATGTGCAGGTTAATCACAGCAAATGGTGGTGTTGTTGTTGTTGTTGTTGTCAAGGAAGACAATGGGTAAATCGAAGCAAAAATGTCAGACCGTTGTAGGTTTGAGGTATAGGTGTATATACTAACACACTCAAAAGGAGTAAAGGAGTAAATGTTGTGAACTAAAATTGTACTGATTCCTCTGTGCCAAACTGAGTTTGAAATTGACGGACTAAATTATACGCATCAGTGGATTTAGTAATTGAACTTACTATAAAATAAATAAATAGACATACTTAAAATCTGACATGGGGATATCATTGATGGGTTCTCCGTTCTACTATCTTTTTATTTATTTTTTTTTCTACATTTTTCCCACGGGATAATTAAAAAGTCATTGAAACTTTATATATATATATTTTATTATTATTATTATTATTATTATTATTATTTTTACATTGACTATCATATCCTATCATGCCAGGTGACAGTGATATAACTTCAGTTGTAGCTGATAGCTTAAATCTTTTCCAGCATAAAATCTTGAAAATACATATAAAAATTGAGGATCACTTACCTCAATATTTCTTTTATCATACCTGATATTGTTTAAACGAGATTCACCAGTAGGTTTCATATCTGATGAGGAAACAGTGAAATATAGATAGAAACTAACAACTGAACAAGATAACTATTTGATAAAATGATTCTGATTCAAATTTGTGTGAAATTCAACTTTAGTGAAAATTTACCCAATCAACTTACAACATTTCAACTGTCAAACCACTCAGGTTTGAGTGACTCGTTCAATCAAGTTTGAGTTAAACTTAACTCGGTTGTAATGGAAGCTCAACCAAGACAATTAACCCCACCTGGTTTGGGCTTTTTTAAACCTGTCCAGGCCTACGGAGATTTCGCCTCCCCCCTCTTAAATATATATCTTATCCCTCAGTTAGGGGGCTGAAACTTACCCTTAGGTCACGCTCTACCAGAAAATAAAAAAAACCCTCCAAGATGGCCGCTTCGATGGCGCCATTTTTAGAAAAGACATTTTGGACGATTTTTTGAATATTTTATTTTTCGCAAAAACTGCATGATAAATTAATAAGTAATAATTTGATTCATATATAGTTTTTGCCAACATTTTCACGCATAAAAGCAGGAATTTTAAACTTTTGCCCGACATGGCCGCCATTTTGAATTTTCGCATGCTTCTCTTAGGAGGTTACCCAAATATGCTAAAATATGATAACGTATAAATTCACGGAACGTCAGCTTTTTTTTTGTTTCGAAGATAGTGTAGAAAATTTGGTAGGGGACCGTGATCGTCTCCAGGCCTGGTCGGGTTAAGCATTGCAATTGTCAATGCAGTCGAGCTGGACTGATCCCATTCAGATTTGAGTAAATTTTAACTGTTTTGCTAAACGGCCACCAACCATTTAATTGAGGTATTTTGGGTAAAACAAAACAAGTAGCAACCCCTTTTTAACCCTATCTGGCCTGGGCATTTTAGGACCTGTCCTGGTCGAGAGGGGGTGGGGGGTGGTGGTCATTTCCCCCCTCCCCCTTAAAAAAGTTTCTCAACCCATGAGCTAGGGGGCTGAAACTTACCACGCTATAACCTTGGGTCAAGATAATGTAAAGGTAATGTAAAAACACATCCAAGATTGTCACTTGATGACGTCACAGTAACGTCGTCTTTAAAACAGGCACTTTTTGGTCGTTTTTTTCGTCGGATTTTTCGATTTTTTTATTCACCCCCCCCTACCAAACTTTCTGTGCTATCTGCGGAACGACAAATAATGGAAAGCTGAAACTCTATTTCTTTATAGTTTATCATATTGGGGTCATTTCGAGCCTAGTTGCATCACCCCCCGAGCAGAGGATCATGAATACATTCAAGATGGCGACCACGTGGGGTGCCAGAAAAGTGATTTTTTTTCGTCATATTTCTTCAAAATTTCTGCTTTTCTGCGATGAAAAGTGGACAAAACTATTTCATTTCACATCACATTAAAATTTACTAATTTATCCAGCAGTTTTTGCGAAGAAATTGCATAAATAAAAAAATCGGAAAATCTGATCGAAAAATCGACCAAAAAATGTCGTTTTTGAAAATGACCTCACTGTGACGTCATCAAGGCGGCCATCTTGGATTTTTGACATTTTCTGGTAGAGCTTGACCCAATGGTATAGTGCGGTAAATTTCAGCCCCCTAGTTCAAGCGGTAAGAAAAATAATTAGGGCGGGGGGCATTTCGCCCACCCCCAGGCCTCGACAGGTCCGAAAAAGCCCAGGACAGATAGGGCTAAGGAAATGTGTAAAACAATTGATGACCTTTTTTTCAACTTTTTTTTATTTATGCAATTTTCCCCGTAAAAGATAGGCAACAATTTGGAAATAATTATCTTGTGTGGATTAAACTTTTTGGCACTTGTAGGGACAAAAGGCAGCAATTTTGAAGACAACGCGACGCCGTTGATTTCTCTTCGCTTGGAACGTTACTTACATGTACTACATGATGGTCACATAGTTCATCATATTTCCAACAAATGACTTGACAGGGCTATTACATCAACGCTCTAAAATATTTGTATCCCATACCGCTCAAGCCCGTGCTAGGGGCCGTGTGGTCACGTCATTCAATTTGTCCACAGGAGCAGTTACAATAAAAGCGCGGCTGGGATACAAGTCATCACAGGGATAACTTTTGCATCTTGTTATGTTTTTAGATATTTGCAGTCGGGATATTTGTCAGTGGGGTCATTTGACTTCTTGTCAGTACGTCGGCATCATTTCCAACCACCCTTTTAAAATTGCGTTCAGGTCTTTCAATTTCATTCGTTCATTTTGGCTATATGTTGATATTGTCTTTTTCCTTTGTCTCATTCATATCATGTCTACACAGATGTGTTCAGAAAGATCTAGTATATTTGGGAAGGGAACCCCAGAAATATCCGCCTGTGAGAAACTGTGCTCTGTGGCAGCTAATATTAGTTGTCAGATCGCCAGCTAATATAACAAAATCAAGTTTGACTGAAACACATTCGCTCAGGTAAAGAGTGAAAATTTCATTCAAGTTTTCTAAGAGAGTAATAATATACGTGTGGGTGATTTGAAATCGCCTGCGTTCTTCATAGAATATATAATATAGTAATCATATTTTACTCTGAGGCACGAAGAGTTCGAAGTCACAGCTGTGTATCTCAGACGACACGGCATGCAGTTGAATGATATTCATGTCTCGGGTTGGTTTATTTCAAGTATTGTAAGCACGATACGCTCCTTGTAAGCATACCGTAATGCATGTAAATTCTCAAAGAAAACCCGAGTAAAGAAGAATTAAGATAAAAGGTAAAATATTACGGTGACCAGTCTCAAGTTATATACCTAATGCTACACTAACACTACTAAAATATAACGCATGACTGTGTCAGTGCTTGACTAAATCATTTGCCAGTCCTATAAGTACATTAACCGAACGCTACCATGTATGGGTTATATTTGGTGCTTGCGTTGTGAGAGGGACGTGAACCCTGCATATTTTTGGACTATGTCAGCTATATATAGGACTATGTCAGCTATATATAGGACTAATATGTCATCTGTATATAGCTGGCAGATATAGCAGACGTCATATCCGACATTCTATATTCAGCCGTCGTCCATAGAAGAATTTCCGCCTCAATTTACTTCTTTTGGTTTTTAACAATTTAACGGATATATCTCAAATTTCGTCAGGATAGCTATGGGATGTCAAGTTAGAATGTCAAAATTAGGGTAAAAAAATCACTGTTGCCCCAAAATCAGAAAACCAGCGAAATCGGGCAAATTTTTTGTTTTGAGTGGATACGACACTCCGAGACTTTGTAGTATCGGGGTCATTTTGAGTCTATTTTCATAATCCCGCGAGCAGAGAATCATGTATCAATTCAAGATGGCGGCCACGTCGTGTTTTCGTCATTTTTCTTCAACATTTCTGAGCTTCCGCGAGGAAAAGTGGAGCAAAACTATTTTATTTCGAATCAAATTAATATTTACTAACTTATCATACAGTTTTAGCTGAGATATTACATACATAACAAAAATCGAAAGAATCTAGCCGAAAAATCGACCCCAAAATGTCTCATTCAAAGCGGTCATCTTGAGCCAAAGGTATTGTGTGGTATGTTTCAGCCCCCTCGCTCAAGTGTAAAGGGAAATAATTCTTGTATAAAAAAAATCTTGTATATATTCTCACTAGCATACCATATAACAATTATACACTCCTATATCCTGCAGTGAATGATATCGATACCTTTGACAAGGAAAAACTCGATTAAATAAGAGACTTAAATTACCACTGATATAAAGAGTTTATCCATGAAATCGAACATACAATGTAATTGTGGTTTTCTGTTAGATAGCTGAAGATTGAGTTGTTGTTTTTTTATGAAATTGATTTGTTTCTTTTTTTTATGAAAATACCACGCCCTTAATTAATTTTAAAAAAAAGCTACTGATATTTGGTTGTATTGAACATGCATATTACCCAAACTACATTTTGTGATTCATAACATATCATATACCGGTCCATCACAGATCATACATTAATTACATGTATATTTCTATCAATTTTTGGATAGGTGGTATTGCCGGCTATTCTTTTCCATGTTCTCGGATAACGGTACTGCACGAGCAATCACTGTTCAACTTACCGTCGGGTAAAAGTACCTGTCCGTTCAAAAGATAAAAGACGATGGCTCCAAATAGGAATACAATCACCACAGCAGCTCTTTTACACGAAGGCCGGAGTAGAAACATAATAAAGTAGTCCGGATGTAAAAGTTTCTCATTAAGTACCGGTAAACTTTCCCTGTGCGCCTTCATTCTAGATAAGTTGGCTATGATCCGCATGCACCTTTTGCTGATTGAAGTACTGGCCGTTTGAGAACATGTACTTGAAATTGTTGGATGATATTTAGAAACTGAAATTAAAATCCATGAGATGTCACAGATCATTGTATGGACAACCTGTCGTCGAGTCTTAACATCACCACACACATGTCACCCCCTATATAGCTTCAATCTTCCGTGTACGGCTTGTAGCGTTGGACACACCGGTTCTCGTCAGGTCACCGAAGTTAAGCAACGTTAAGCTCGGTCAATACTTAGATGAGTGACCGGGTGCTGTATTGGCTGGGCTGATCAGTGTCCAGGGTAATATGAACTGTGAGCACTCTCGTTTTCTGGCATATGTAGGCACCGTCGTGATATGCCTGAAACAAGGTTGAAAACGACGTTAAACCCTACTACTCACTCACTCATTCAATCTTCCGTGTTACCACGTGTCACTAAATGCATCTGTAGTAATGTCGGATTGACAGGGTTCTGGTTTGCCAATGTTCAAGAAACGTTTACTTTAAGTACTGGAGTCATGATTAATGTCGGTATTTAGACGTTGGTCGGTTTACCCAGGTGTCGGTATTCGCAGGCTTCGCTGTACTGTATTTGTGAAACATATTTGCAGGCCATACAATATAATAAGTATAGCAGCCGAACGATGCTAGTTCACGCATAGAAATTGTTGTGATAGTCTTGAAATGTTTTTGTTGATGAATAAGGGTATCGACAGACCTATAAGTAGAAGTAGGGGGACAAAATATGTATACGGTCTATAGAGGAAAACAGATTAATATAAAAAATTAGACCAAAAATCGTAAACTCGGAAATATTCAGATGTAGAGAAATCCAACTGGCAGACTGACAACTAGGTGAAGTCTCATAACAGTACTCCAAGACTTTGTGAAGAATCGCCAAAAAATAAAAGAGGTGGGAAAATGTCATTAATAAGATCTTCGGGTATAAATCCTCGTTAAATATATAACGCGAATAAGTCTGATCAGTCTAATCAAATCAAGGGATATGTGCAGCTGTTAAACACAGTGTATTCACATGTTTATCAGATACAGTAGGTAAGAAATCGGCAAGAAAATTGTGTTCTCTGGAAAAATTGGTGTTGTGGCGGCGAAAACTGGCCCTCGTATGGTTTGATCAGCACTGGTTGAGAACTACTGGCAACATTTACAGTTAGATGTACCCAGCTGACGAGAGACATTTTATATGCATATATTTGATGATGTGATTATAAATTCACGGAATACGATTTTTGGTACTAAAATGAGAGCATCATATATCCGCGACTTGAAGCTTACAGATACAGCGAAATGTGCACGGTTTCTGCTTAACATCAGTTCTACTTGGTCATCCTCCGTAATGCAGGTCTGTATATGCCGTACCTCCGTATCAGGCCCCGCAGGCAGATTAGGACAGTTAATACGGGATCTGTCAGTTTGAAATAACAGCCAATGAACGGATGGCATTCTGGGGCGATGCGCAAATTTCGTGGGATATCGGTATATTTCGACGAAGGCCGAACTCTTTGGTGTGCCGATTAAGGGAAACCACATTGGGCGCCTCTCAAGTCAAAACAGCGACGGAAGCGGAACATGTGAATTCAAAACAAACAGAGGGAATGAGATATGCAACATATTACCTGACACCTAATCCGCTCAAACTCAAATATAGGCATATTCGGAGAGGTCAAGAGGTCATGAATGCGCTCCGGAATGTTTCCGGATCAACCGGCTACTACAACCTGTAACCATCTCGGTCATCTGTATACGGTAAGACTAACCCTGGGATCGTGTGTATCCATTCTCAGCCTACTTTCGGCAACTATAACGGGGATTCCCCCCGAAAACAACCCCACGTGATATCGTCAGCCAATCAAGTAAAATCTACCGACGTAACTCCAACGTAACCCGCCATTTTCGAGTCATGTGATGTTTTACTTCTTCAAATTTACAGACCTATAATACCTCTTAAATGATACGTAAGTTATTCATATCTGTATCTTTTGTAAGCCCAGGCAATATATGTTTCAGAAGTGGAATGAAAAACCTGTAATTTATCAGATTTCTCGGGTCTGTTCTCTGCCGCATGAAGGTCGAACAGAATCCGGTAAAGTACCGGATATCGCTCCGCGATAATGGAGACACACGATTCGCAAGCCATCTTATGGATGGCGAAGTGTACGCAAATGCCGGCTACTAATCGTTATGGTATATGAGATATCCGTCATGGCACAGATTTGACAGACGAGTCATGATCGCATTTGGCAAACACAGACAAGTTATTTTTGTAAGCTTTTCTTTATAATATGCCTGCCTATTCTACAAGAAGACAACATAACATGTTATTTTTGTGCTATCATTATTTTCACTTTTATACTTCAAGAATCTTGAGTTGCTATTCATAAGCTGCATCCACAAAACCATGTTGCCATGCGTACACTGTAGGTGTACCACAAGCTTCAAACGAAGAAATGTTAACGACTTTAGTGCCAATGAGACATTAACAATAGAGGAATCAGGTGCATGTGTTGACATTCACAGCGCCATCTCTCTAACATCATTTGAGAAGTAACACATGTGAAATATAGGATAGTTAGTAACAAAGCCAGGATGTAAAAATATTTATCCCAAATCGAGTGTTATTAAATTCAATTGTCAGTCAGCATAAAATTCGACTATATATAGGAGGATAAATGGTAGCCATACTTGGCAGTGATAGATGGAATTAAAATGAATAGCCCGGTGAAAAATCAATATATTAACGGAATGGTCAATACACGTGTCTGAGGTAAGTTAGAGATATTTTGTTATTTATCTGAGATATTCATCTTCATACACCTCAGTCGACCCCTCCGTTCACACTTCGAATTAGCTTAAATTTTGACGGGAGACAAAGTCTTCTAGTGCCTGGTTTTTTGATCCAGACCCTTTCGTATTTGCATCATCAAGGTCATCCTCCACACAGCGCATGCTCCATTTCACAGGCTCCATTATTCATCCCTGCCGCCAATAGCGGAAGTTGACCTTTACTACGTTGCTATGACGTATAGGGGAAAACCCACGTACGCACGGTTCAGTTTGAATCCGGCTGAACAACTCATTCAGTTTTGCACATGAGCGAACTACTTTTCATATGCTCTGTCCAGATAAACAGGGAAAATAATCTCCAGATATTTCTTTTCAACGCTAGGTCAACAGAGTTATTATGCAGACTTGGAAAGTAATCGAAATATTCGGCAAACATGTATTTTACTATATATGATGTCACTTCCGGCGATGTGCGCGAAGGCTCCGAATCCGGTCCAAAAATCTGACTGGTGGCTGGGGTACTATTAGACCCCAGCGAGGTGGTTGCATCAAGGTGTGATTATAACTGATTGTATATTTCAAATATAAATTGTGTTGAAATATGAGAGAATCGTGCATTTTGTGATAATAGCATGAAACTTTTACACATTTACTACACAACAGTTTAAAGATTAGAGACACTCCAGAGTTTTCCTGTGTCAGACTGTGTGGCCATTTTTCGATGATTACCGCCCCATTATTTCACTGATACAATGTTATTTCCAAATCAATCCAAGTAATATCTGCTTTACAGTTTAATGCTAGCTATACTTCCCCCAAATTCATCCCGAGGATCACGAAAATGGACTCAAAATTCACTCTGGATAAATTTTATGAACCCTAGGGTCAACTTTAACACTATTTTACTTGGGGGTAGAGGTGGGGGGGGGGGGGATTAAACACCCCCTAGCAAACTTTTCACTGGACTGGACTTCCTGGACTTTCCGAATTTCCGTAAATCTTATTGGTGTCATTTTAATGCTATTCGTTTAATCCTGGACGCCGATGATGTGAATAGATCCAAGATGCCGGACATGAGTTATCGTTGAAAAGCCGCGTTTTTTGGTATTTTCTGTCCATATTTGCGCAGTTTATTGCCCGAGAGAAATTAAATTTATTTTATTTTAGTGAAATACTTCTTCTCCTTTTTATTTATAACATGATGGATGACGGAGTTCAAATCAGGAATGTGCAAAATATTTATTCTGCATACTAAGTATACTTAGAAGTATTCAATTGCCCATGAATAATTGGCACAACAAATTTTGCAGGTATAACCATTTGTAACTACTTCCCATACGGCATTGTTTCTTCCTAAACAGGCAAGGAACTATCTGTGTCCACGTACGTCACTGTCAACAACCTAAAGCTATGGAGATGATACCCGGCTCCCATGTGAGAAGCTTCAAAGCTACCATGCCGGGAGACCATTATGCTCCCCTCCCCCCCTCGCCCCTATCAAACTTTCTGGGCTACTTTCGGAACTACACAAATTGTAGACCTGTCACTCCGTGACTATGTAGTTTATCATATTGGGGTCATCTTGAGCCTATTTGTATAACGCCCCCCCCCCCCAAACGGCAGATCATGGGTAAATTCAGGATGATGGCCATGTGGGATATCAGAAAGGTGATTTCGTAATTTTTCTTCAAAATTTATGCTTTTCCGAGAGGAAAAGTGAGCAAAAACTTTTTCAGATTAATATTTACTAATTTATTATGCAGTTTTTCGGAAATTACATCAATAAAAAAATTACAAAAATCTTGTATTTTTTATTACTATTATTGTTTTCTTCTAATTTTCTGGTAGATCTTGATCCAAATACTTCTGCCTACCCCACACTCCCCCCTTTCCCCCTCCCCCTTTAGTCCCAGGGGTAGAAAAACATTTAAACGGGACATGACTGTGGCATCCTTCAAATCTTTCAGCGGCAGGGGTTCGAGCCCAGCTGGTGCATGTGTGAAAGTTTGTCAGTTACATGTACTTCCATGACGTGCGGTGGTTCTCCCCGGGCATTCCGGCTTCCTCCACTAACCAAACTCGCTGTCACCATATGAGTGAAAAATAAGCCTTGAGTCCCCCACCCCACCAATCGCTCAGGCCTCGGGGTTAAGGTCAAAACCATAAAAAAAATACCCCGTTTAGTATCAATGTATGACAACGTGCACCAGCATATCGCGAGAGGCCAGGTTTACCAGTTAGGACCAACCGTCACAGTTCGGTATATCAATATCTGATATTACCATGATCGAATGCACTTTCAATGATCAATTGATAGTTGGAATATGAAACTATATCTATTCGCATCTCTAAAAAAAAAATGTTGCCGAGTTTAAATTCAGGATTTTGCAGAAATTAATTTATTTCATAAAAAACCTCAAACGCGCACGTTTGGCTACTTTCCCGTGTATTTTCTTTGAAAATTTTCTACCAATAACAAAATCTCATTTCAGGGCTGTAGTTTTAGACATTTCGTTAAATTAAAAATCTCACCGTTAGGCAGAAAAAAGCGATTTTGTCAATAGCTTATACAAAACAATTTTGCCGATGATGAAATTCTTAAACGTATAGTTTGGTCAGTAGGTGCAAGCATTCCATGTGAGAAAATGGAAATAAAAACAAAAAAATTTCAGAATCCACTTAGCTAAAAGTGAAATTTCAGGAAATGTTTTGCATATTATAGAATTCTAATTATCTCAGGATGTGAAGCGGCATTATACAGATATTTTTTCGCAAAAAAGATACAAACGCTTGTATGGCATGGGTTGACCCTAACCTGTTAACTGGCTTGTTGGAGCGTGATCTTGCCTCTCCACCATACCTCGTGCTATTTTAACGTTAACGTTGTCGCACAGTGATTATTTTCACTATTCACCAAAATTAAATATTCTCTACCATTTTACCTGGTCTAGTCCTAGGGTTAATACAATTGGTGGGGAGTGGGTTGGGGTGGGGTTCGTGTATAGAGACAGTGATACATCTGGTCTGGAATGGTCAAGCTTTACCTACATTTATTCTTCTGTTTTTTGATACATTTTTCATGTATACAACTATATACGAGGATAAGCCAGAGGTGGAAATGTCCCCAATATACCATTATGGAACATTATAGGCCTACATAAATGCAACAGGATATTGCTACATACCTTTCCCTTCAACGATTCTTCCTGCGAAAGGATAATGAATGAGCCGAATTACATCTCTGAAAGAGGTTTTTGTGTTTTTAACCTACATTCATACAATCTGGGATGCTGTGCTATAAATTCACCAACCGCATAGTCTATGGTTAACTGTGCTATCAATTCACCAGCAACATAGTCTATGGTTCATAGTGCTATCAATTCACAAACCGCATAATTTCTGGTAATAGCGCTATCAATTCGCCAATCACCTACATGTAGTCTCTGGTTAATAGTGCTATCCACTAACCGCATAGTCTATGGTTAATAGTGCTATAAACTCTCGGTCCGCATAGTCTCTAGCTGATATTGATATCAATTTACCACACACTTAGTCGCTGGTTTATAGTGTTTTCAATTCACCAACCACATAGTCTATGGTTAATAGTGCTATCAATTCACCAACCGCATAGCCTATGGTTAATACTACTGTCAATTCACCAACCGCATAGCCTATGGTTAATAGAGCTATAAACTCTCGGTCCGCATAGTCTCTAGCTGATATTGATATCAATTTACCACACACTTAGTCGCTGGTTTATAGTGTTTTCAATTCACCAACCAGATAGTCTATGGTTAACAGTGTTATCAATTCACCATCCGCATAGCCTATGGTTAATAGTGCTATTAATTGACCAACCGCATAGTCTATGCTTAATAGTGCTATACATTCCCCAACCGCATAGTCTGTGGTTAATAGTGCTATCAATTCACCAACTGCATAGTCTATGGCTAATAGTGTAATCAAACAACCAACCACCTGGTCTCTGGTTAATAGTGTTATCAGTTCAACAACCGCATAGTCTATGGCTATAGTGCTATAAATTCACCAACTGCATAGTCTATGGCTAATAGTGCAATCAAACAACCAACCACCTGGTCTCTGGTTAATAGTGTTATCAGTTCAACAACCGCATAGTCTATGGCTATAGTGCTATAAATTCACCAACTGCATAGTCTATGGCTAATAGTGCAATCAAACAACCAACCACCTGGTCTCTGGTTAATAGTGCTATCAGTTCACCAACCGCATAGTCTATGGCTATAGTGCTATAAATTCACCAACTGCATAGTCTATGGCTAATAGTGCAATCAAACAACCAACCACCTGGTCTCTGGTTAGTAGTGCTATTAATTCATCAACCACATAGTCTTTAGTTAATAGGGCTATTACTTTACCAACCACCTACATGTAGTCTATGGTTAACAGTGCTACCAATTCACCAAGCGCATAGGCTATGGTTAATACTACTATCAATTCAACAACCGCATATATATTTGGATCTGGAGCGGAGGCATTCACCTCCGACTGAGTTCCCAGCAGGCCTTTTTTTTATTGTAATGAGGTGAAATATATATTCTCCGAAATTTGGCATATGTCGATTTGTGTTGCGTTTCATCCACCTGAAGGTCGTTCCTTACTTCTGTGGATATTCATGCGCATTCTGGCAAGCAATAACTTTGGAACACGTCGTCTAGTTCCTCAGAAAGGCGACATTTGCATTCCATGCGACAAGATGTTGATTAGTATTGCGTTTCATCAAGATCTGCCTGTAGGTGGCGCCACCAGGGTTCATTCCGTTATTCCGTGCCGCAAGCGATAACTTTAACGCTTTGTCAGAATACTCCGAAATATCCTTCCTTTATGAGATCATCGGATTCTTTTCAAATTTGGTATGCATATCTCATGCCATATGAAATGTCGCTTGAAATTGAGTTTCGTCCACTTGCGCATACAGGTAAATTCTAAACTTGGTTTCCGGGCAATAATTTGAGAACTGCTCATCAGATTCGTCCCAGATTTGGTATGCGTATACCTTGACATGAGATGTTGCTTGGGATTGCGTTTCATCCACTTTTGCTCAGGGGAGATTGGGGTACAGTGAGACATGGGGCACAGTGGGACAAGCCGCCTATCTCCTATGTCAAGGACAGGAAGCACATTGCAATAGTATGAGCAGAAAGCCACCACCCCCATACAACTTTTGTATTAATTACAAGTGAAAACTATCACTGGTAAACAATTAGGAGCACAAAAATTTGTTTTTGAGCAGCCCAACTAAATTTTTGAGACTGAGAATAATATTTCGCTATACCAAGTTTTCAGCGGTACTTCATTGCTGTTTTGTTATTACTGAGAGCGGATGAACAAAGATACAATTTAATCATACCGATTTATTATTTCAGATGTTTATATTAGTTTTCTTTTTTCATAAAATGTAATATATCATGCACGCGGGGCAGACTGGGACACTTTTTATTTACTTCTTAAAAACGAATTCTAGAGAAAAGTATAGCAGATATTCCAGAATTTTCTGTATTATTATGTCATACTATGTCATATTATTCAAATGGTGAAATTTACTTTCATGCTAAAATGCTATTAAAGTGCTTTAATTTGTTTCCTGGATAGTAGTAATGGTTAATCCTATCAGATTTGATGAGTTTTACTAACGATTTCAAAGTCAAATGCTTTCACTGGCACGAGAATCACACAAAATATTTTTTTCCTCAAATTTGGCCTCTGGGAAATATTTTATTTAAAACTGGGGTCTAAAATTGCAACTAACTTAACCATCGCTGTTGAATCTTTTAAACGCCTATGAAACATATAGTATATACTTGATTTAACGTGAATTTTGCTTATTGTCTCACCTCACCGTAGTGGATGTCCCAGTGCACCCATATCCGGGGCAAACTGGGACACTTTTTTTCTATGTTTAAAAACGAATTCTGAAGAAAAGTATAGCAGATATTCTAGAATTTTCTGTATTACAATGTCATACTAAATATCACTTATCACTAGAGCTTAGAAGTCTACAATACAGGATAATAACAGAGACTTTTGCAAAAACGGCGAAAATGAATGTCCCAGTGCACATGGTGGCAAAATCTTAAATTTTATTTTGTTTCCGGGCAATAACATGAGAACTACTCGTCGGATTCTTCTCAAATTTGGCATATATGTACCATGTCAGGAGATGTTGCTTGGGATTGCCTTTCGCTTACTTGCACTTACAGGTGGTGCCATCAGCTGGCAAAATCCCAAATTTGTTTCCAGGTAATAACTTGAGAACCGCTCATTGGATTCTTCTCAAAGAATGTGTGATGGTTATCCGAGAATAACTCCCTCGGACACTGGCGTGTGTATATCTATTGTCCAGGCCGGGTCAGCTGCCCTTTATGACGTCAAATGCACAGTCGACTCTGTGCTATTTTGGTACGTTCTATTTTTAAATGAACAGGTTTCCTCGACAGTAACGTTTTTGTAGGCCAGTCGTACAGAATTATTCGTTTCGGTCGAAATTCCATTTTTATCCCATTTTCAAACAATACAAAAGGATTAGTTATTACTCAATGTATCATATATTAACTCGCAACCGTCTTTTAATTTGCGATTATGTGAAATTATTGCTGTTTCAAAGGTAACTTCTTTTAACGAGCTACGTCATTGTAATGTTGCAAATCGAACTTGCCGTAGAATATCTGGTAGTATGACACAACCGGAACTTGACCCCGCCTCCGGCTGGTCCTCTTCGGCTACGGCTGTAGGCGCTTCGATGGTCTCATCGCAGATTTCATATCTACATAGTACATAGTATGGTGTTCTATTTGGGCCAAGTTTGCGTCGCGTGGCGACTTTTAGAAACTCGCCACTCGCCACCCGCCGTAAAACACGGCGAGTTTCGCTCTATCTCTTAACCTGGAAAAACTCGCCGCGCGCCACTCGCCGGATGAACCACGGCGCGCGGCGACTGGCGACTTTTGACTGTAGTGAAACTCGCCACTCGCCACGCGCCGTGGACATCTCCGGCGCGCGGCGACTGGCGACTTTCTGCTATCTCTTAACCTGCAAAAACTCGCCAGTCGCCACCCGCCGTAAAACACGGCGAGTTTCGCTCTATCTCTTAACCTGGAAAAACTCGCCGCGCGCCACTCGCCGGACAAACCACGGCGCGCGGCGACTGGCGACTTTTGACTTCTAGAATTCTCAGGACTTTTTCTCAAGTGCGCATGCCCGAGTAGCATCAATTATGCAGTTCCAATATCATAAATCACAGTCGCGATCTCATAGAATTTGAGGAAGTAAAAGAAATATGGAAACTGTTGAAAGAAATACGTCTTTTCATCTTTAAAAATAGGGTCTTGATAGTTTGTAGGGTTTGTGATACAGGAAATATCAACCCAACAAAGAGCCGCTCTATGGATTAAAACAGCAATAAAGGATCTCTTATACAAAGATATCGCCCGTTTTTCACATAAAACTTACGAAGAGAGAAATTCAATCATCCAGAGAAAATGTTAGCATTTTTTCTTACTTTTTTAATCAATATGACGATGACGCTCTAATCGCTTTCTTAATATTTCATACAGCATATTAGTTGACGTTGCTTTTATCTTGTAAAACAAAATTCTCGCGTCGAGTGCTTTATTGTATCTTAAATAAGGAACAATTTCAAAGCGATTCATTCTGAATTGAAAACGATATGCTGTTTTATAAATATATATAGGCACGATTGAAAATGTTGTCTTGGTGTTCACTTTTTAAAATATACCAGCAGATAATAACGAGAGTATGCAAGTTCTGCACAGAAACGAGTATTTTAATAAAACAATATCTGCACATTTTACAAAATTAGATTGCCCTATATGCGTATTGCATTAAAAAGAACTTGTTTCAAAAAACAACTATATTAATTATTACAGATAGCTTACATCTTCAAAATTAGTCACATAGCATCAGATGTAGCTGGAGAGTTCATTCATTAGAAATTATGTATTTTTATGCACGAGGAAGAGATTTAAAATTAAATTAAATGACAGCATGTTTCGAACAAAATATTCCGATAATTGATGCTCCCGGGCATGCGCACTTGAGAAAAAGTCCTGAGAATTCCAGAAGTCAAAAGTCGCCAGTCGCCGCGCGCCGTGGTTTGTCCGGCGAGTGGCGCGCGGCGAGTTTTTTCAGGTTACGAGATAGAGCGAAACTCGCCGTGTTTTACGGCGGTGGCGACTGGCGAGTTTTGCAGGTTAAGAGATAGCAGAAAGTCGCCAGTCGCCGCGCGCCGGAGAGTCCACGGCGCGTGGCGAGTGGCGAGTTTCACTACAGTCAAAAGTCGCCAGTCGCCGTGCGCCGTGGTTCATCCGGCGAGTGGCGCGCGGCGAGTTTTTGCAGGTTAAGAGATAGAGCGAAACTCGCCGTGTTTTACGGCGGGGGTGGCGACTGGCGAGTTTTTGCAGGTTAAGAGATAGCAGAAAGTCGCCAGTCGCCGCGCGCCGGAGAGGTCCACGGCGCGTGGCGAGTGGCGAGTTTCTAAAAGTCGCCACGCGACGCAAACTTGGCCCAAATAGAACACCATAATATAGCCCTACATTGAGGGCATAATAGTCCCTCAGTGTTGACTTCAAAGTCACTCCTGCGTTTTACCCACTCTAACTGTGAACCAGATATTTTTCTGGTCTGGCCTGAACGCGTATTCTTGTGACAACACTCACATTTCTACTTGTTGAATGGTACATTACTGTTCATGGTGAGAACTACTAGTATAATGATTCTTAAATATCACGAGAACAGTTCAGGAAAATACACATGAAGTTTCCCTCGTTTTTTATACATGGGATGTATTGCTGACCCATGAAACTAAACCCATTCAGTCACGGTGACTTGGACATGTTATGAGTGTGCTGCAATACGGGTCGAGTTGTAGTAGTGAATGCAAAAATGTGTATACACAGTTATATCTATATTTTATTAACTGAATATCACTGAAGATTGTTTCACATAACATAAATAAATCCAAATATTAAATATTAGAAAGAAAGAATAAGAAAATAGGAAGAAATTTTTCTGATCCAAATGTGAATCGAACTCATAGCTCAACAAACTGGTCACCACACTGTTTTTGAAAGCGAGCAGCCTAACAACTGGACTACGACGACGTCTACTTGAAGAGCATGTTTTACTTGCTCACATAACGTTTCTGGTAGAATACAAGCGAAGCATTTGCACAATTTTTAATTTTGATGAAATATGACACCTCAAACCAAAATGATATTTCAACCGATTGTAACACTAACCATTGTGATAATAAATACACACAATTTTTTTGGGTTTGAGGTGTCATATTTTATATATGAAGGGAAATCCCTTCAGAAAATGACCCTAAAATGTCGAAAGAGCACATTCGACCGTTTTCAAACTTGAATAAATCCAGTTTAGAGCAATTGACAATCACCATTTCGCATGATATGAAACTTCAGCATTTTTACAGCACATAACAATAACTTTCATCCGTTTCCCCTTTAAACGAAAATCATGTTCACTACCGTCACGTCCGAGGGAGTTATTCTCGGGTAACCATCACACATTCTTTGGACTGAATATACCATGGCATAAGATGTTGCTTGGGATTGTGTATTGTGTTTCGCGCACAAATCTAAATTTGGTTTCCGGGCAATAACTTGAGGATCCCTCTTCAGCTTCTCCCCAAAGTTCGTAGGCAGATACCATGCCATGAGATGTCGCTTGGGATGTCGCTTGCACCTACAAGTGGCGACAGCTTGTGGCAAAGTCTAAAGGTGATGGTACGATAAGGCGGGATTTTGGCCTATACGTGGTGCGGTTGAAATCGAAAAAATAAAATGTCCTAAAAATACTTAGGTTTTAATGTAACGGCAAGAGAAAATATAAGTACACAATATGTGAAAGTTTTAGTGCGATTGCGTTATGATTATAGTTATCACATGAAACTGAAATCCACAGCTTGTGCTATTTCGTGAAAAAAGGGTCTAAATCGAGTCCTTCAGACACGCATTTAGACGCGAAGGACCCCTTGGACCAGAACGCCATTTAACCTAGTGTTGTGTGGTAACATTATATTCCCACTGCTGGAAGATCTTTTTGGTCCAAGGGGTCCTTCATACTAAAAAATGAAAAGTTATGATTCATAACGTTTGAAGTTTTCGTAAGTAGATTAAAGTGACAAAATAGCAAGTTTACCGAGTTCGAATCCCAGGAGGGCTACATGTGTGACGTCGACAAGTTATTTCAATCTTTCTCATTTTTGTAAAAAGTAAAATTGCATTCAGTAGATCTGAAATAAGATTTTAGGCTATCGATATGAACCAATAATAAATATAATATATATTATAAAATAAATATTGTTTAGCAATGACACGATACCGTGTGGACGTAATGTCAAACGTTGAAAACAAACGACCAGTCGCTACCTGTTTCAACGGCAATATATTCGCCTAAATTGTGTATTTATTCTCCAATATGTGCATGTAAAATCGACTGCAACGTGGTAAAATAATAACGCCTTGGTACCGAACATATGTGAAGCTATCATGGTTCACCGTAACATTCAGTCCGTTGATTGACAGTTGCCGCCGACGACAAGTTGTACATTGCATTGTGATTGACAGATGGAGAGAAGAAATGTACATTCCTATGAGTCGGCTGGCTGTGGGCAAAAACCCCGCCTTACAATACCATCTCCTTTGGTTTCCGGGCAATAGCTTGAGGACGCCTTCAGATTCCCGCCAAATTTGGTTTGCAGATAATTTGCCATGACGTGTCGCTTGGGTAATGTTGCATCTCGGTTACATAATTTCCTTACGCGAAAACTATATTACAGAAACAACAAGTGCGTGAGTGAGTGAGTGAATATCATTTCACGTCGCTTTATTCAGTCATATCACGACGGCTGCTTCCTATTCCTTTTCACTCCCGTAAAGCATACGTATACGTTTCCATTCCTTTTAACACCTATTCCTTTTCACACCCGTGAACCCCACGGGTGCCTAAGTTAATCGCCTTTTACGACAAGATCTCTGAGGAGCTGAAGCCTATTCTTAGCATAACCTGAAGTGTGCAGAACAACTCCCCATGTCAATCTCCGGGAGCCCCAAGGGGCCAGCAACGTTAAGTCAGCCGTTCTGCGTTGATCTCAAAACCTGCGGAGACGGAAAGATGCTGCCGCTTCCTACGCTTATGAAGTAGCCCTTGCCTCCCTCATATTTATCCCCTGAAACTACAACGCTCAAAGATTTCGCTGCCATTTCGGCGGGGGACCTAGCATCCTCTGGCTGATTGTTAAATTAATTTTCGGTTGGTTTTCTTTACGTTATATACATACGCTTCGATAGATAGCCTACGAATATGCCGCGGTGAAAAGCGGGTTGAAAGTTAACCCATTTTCAATCGTACGTGTTAGTTTCTCAGTCTTGCGCTAGGGTGTCTTCTATTTCTTGTTGGGCTGCCTCCTGCATAC
This sequence comes from Hanleya hanleyi, assembly GCA_036873755.1. Classification (NCBI taxonomy): domain Eukaryota; kingdom Metazoa; phylum Mollusca; class Polyplacophora; order Lepidopleurida; family Hanleyidae; genus Hanleya; species Hanleya hanleyi. The sequence goes on from JAVTVY010010757.1 coordinate 27,119, forward strand.
AAGAGGTTGTGGAGCTCAGCCCATTCCTGCGTTAAGATTTCTGTGATTAGCTTTTGCTATATTATTTGATGATTCAATCCTTTCCAATTTCCTATCCATCATCGTTAAATTTAATCTATTGTTTTTTATTCCCCACGATTTACTTCCAGTTATGCTAAACTACCAGGTTTGGGCGATTTGGGGGTGCCTAAGCTTGAGGGGGGGGGGACGGGGTGGAGTTAAATATGTTTCAATTGTCTTTCGTACGCTGTCATCTCTCCGTCCGTCAAATATTTTCGATAAACGTATCGCTGTAGCCATTATCGACATATCTCTTAGTTTGTTTCCTCTCTTTTGGATTGCCTGGTTGCATCACATAACTATATTTTATACCTCTCGGCCCAGTTTTACCGCAGTTAATGCCTTCAAAATTGTGATTCTGCTGATGTGCTGATCACCCTAGACCTTCCGATAAATGTATATGTTTGTTCTTATCGTTGTTATAATGGCAGCAGGCCTAATTACATCTATGACATTCAAGAGATTCGAGCGTTTACAATTGACCCGATCTAGCATAGCATGTGCATAAACTCGAACTACACACAACACACTCTACCAATGAAGGCCAAATGTTTACTGGTGTTAAGACAGCACAACTCCTGTTGACGGAAGCGGAAGACGAGAAAGAATGTTCCTTTTAACCATGCTGGGTTTCTGCGCGGCGATTTGTGGTAAGATTGGTGTAACTGTTTTGACTGATTATCTCATGAATGTTACATTGCTATTAAATGTGGAAGAATATATAGACAAAAATCTGCGTTACATGTAGCTACTCAAAACTCCCCATTACGGTGGCCCATAGGGGACATCGACTTTCCTGATTTTCTTGGATGTTTTCTTCATTATTCGTCTATATTCTACAATTCCAGTTTACCACATAATTTCTTTGAATTTCTGTCATTCCCAGTAACGTCGTCAGAATGGTGAAAAGGGATGAAGTAATTGCGCGTACGTTACTTTGAATGCGAGAAAGCTGAAGAAATTCTGTGAAAAACATGAAAATGTTTGAAGAAAATAGGTGAAAAAATAAAGAAAACCCTCGAAACGAAAAAAAAAAGGTAGATGTCCTCTATGGGTCACCATACACCATGCATCGAACTTAGAGTGCCCGAAATAATAATCTTTTCTATGTCACAGGTTTTACAGAGAAAAATTCGAGGAACAAATTAGGAAAATCTTGATTATACAAATAACTGTTCGTTCGTGTGACCCTCGTCCGTCCGCGCCCCTAGATAGCAATAGGAAAGGAGTGGTATGAGACGTGTGAGTACTATTACTGTAGTACATTATGAAATGTCTGTGCCTGTGTGACTGTTCGCAAGGGGTGGGGGAGGGAATGACGTAGCAATCACCTATTGACAATGCGCCGCTCCGTCAGAATATCGGCTACATACAATTTTCGAGCATGCCTGTAACCTTTGTACGAATACATTATAATCTATAATCTCTCTAGCCACAGATATGAAAACAATTATTTGGGGTGGGATGAGGCTGGGTAGTGTAGGCTTCACCCTGGACCCCGATCTTTCAACGGCCTTCGAGGGAGTGGTGCCCATTGTGGACTAGCTGTATACAGAGGACGATCGGTCCTGAGTGACGCGGTGTCAGAACCCAATGAGCAAAATTATCAACCGCGTCTGTAACAAGGAAGACGACGAGAGGAACTATCCGGTTCTCACCTCCGTCACCAACACAAATTTGAAACTTGAAACCCGTAGCCGACCGGCAGAGGACGAGGCCGCCATAGACTACCCGGATATGCTCAGTCAACTCAGGATGCCTCAATATACAACGGCGGCCGATGCGGAGGAAGAACACAAAGAAGCCATCCAAAATGAAACATCAATCCGGGCCCAAGATATTCTCGTTGTAAATAAACGATAGAGCTCGGCTCCTTCATCAGTCAGCATCATGGAGAGCTGGGAAAACGTGCTGGACACGTTGTATTACTGTCCCGATAGTCCGACTGCATGTAGGGCATTTCAGTCCTCTATCGAGCCGCTAAGCCCCAAGGAATTCAACGTGCCTAAGTCCGAGACTGGTTCAAATTACAAGACACATATACCTTACATCGAGCTACCCGCTGCCATTATTCACGGCACCGGGTGATCGTTGGGCGTATAGATGGTCAGTGGCAAGCGGATTTGGTCGATATGAGTGACTTCGCCAAACACAACGATGGGAATAGGTATATCTTGACGTACATCGATATCCTGTCTAAATATGCGTGTATCGTCCCTATCCGAACAAAAACGGGGAAGAATCTCGTCGATGCGTTCAAGTGCATCTTCAAGACGGGTCTTAAACCCTAGTATTTGCAAATCAACGAAGGCATGGAATTCCTCAACAGACCCTTCCAACAGTTTCTGAAAGCCCAGAAGAACGAGACAAAGTCTTCTATCGTTGAATGGTTCAACAGAACGTTCAAAGGAGGAGGGAGGGAGGGAATCTGGCTTAATGTCACACTCAAGTTTGTTTCACTCATATGGTGACAGTCAGTTTGTTTGGTGGAGGAAGCCGGGGAACCCGGAGAGAACCACCGCCCTTCGGTAAGTAACTGACAAACTTTCACACATGGACCAGCTGGGCGCGAACCCATGCCGGTTCAGTGGTGTGAGGCTAGCGGTCACCAGCGAAGCGCCTTAGGCCACTCGGCCACCGAGGGCCAACGTTCAAAGGTCGCATGTATAAGCACTTTTCCGTCAAGAATACAAGGCGGTACTTCAATGTTCTCCCGAAACTTGTGGCCAGTTACAATCAGGCCTATCACTGTTGTATTCAAAGAGCACCCGTCACCGTTAAAAAACGCAACACAGCGTCCGGCGTATCTTGTCACCCATTCCACCACGTCCAAGACCAAAGGAGATATTCAAGATGGGGGACTATCTACGGATCTAAATTCAAGGACAAATTCAAGAAAGATTACCTCCCCAACTAGAGCGATAAACGCTTAACCCTACCAGGCCGGGGGGGGGGGGGGGGGAATGGCCCCCCCTACCAAACTTTCTGCGCTATCTCCAGAACGACAAAATAATAGCGAGCTGAAGCTCCGTGACTTTGTGCTTTTCGGCGATGAAAAATGGGCAAAAACTAATTTATTTCACATCACAATAATATTTACTACAATATAATGCAGTTTTTGCGGAGAAATTGCATAAATAAAAAATTCGGAAAACAAATCTGACAAAAAAAATTGACCCAAAAATGCCATTTCGAAAAAGGACGTCACTGTGACGTCATCAAAGGGGCCATCTTGGAAATTTTTACATTTTCTGGTAGAGATTGACCCAAGGGTATAGTGTGGTAAGTTTCGGCTCCCAAGCTCAAGGGGTAAGAAAAATAATTAGGCACCCTTAGGCCTGGACAGGTCCAAAAAGCCCAGACCAGATAGGGTTAACAATCAAACGTCACATACCCCGACAAACGCGGGTATACGGACTGGAAGATCTTCGATGTGAACCGTTGCAAGGAACGTTTTGTGAACAATTACAACCCGTGGTGAAAACAACGCAAGATTACTACACTATGGCACGTATCTGGAAACCGAACAAGGCTGTCCCAGTCCGCGCAATTCCTGGGTCCCGACCAACCAGGCAAAACGGCTATAAAGGCAGAAACCACAACCGTCAGCGTTCATTCCTCGTTCGACCATGAATACAGTGCTATGGACAAAGCGACTCTGATCACAGCGTATCCAAAAACGCGCAAATCACAAGTGGACTTGCTAACCCTGCTGGCTATCGTATAGCGGGGTGTGTTTTACGACGCAGCATATCTCCTATCTCTACTCATCCCACTTGAGACACAACCACCAGCCGTGAGTACCGCGGTGAAATATCACATTCGGTCTACTCATGATATTTTGCTTGAGGCAAGTGGGCATGTCGGCATCCTCCTGAGGGAGAAGAAGGTGGCAGATCGTGAAACTGATACCTCAGCATGAGGCCGGGTAGGTTGACACTCTCCAAAGCCCTACCTGGCCTGGGCGGGGTGAGGCCCTTTCCGCCGCCCCCCCCCCCCTTGGTTTTTTGCTTCTATCTCCGGAACGACAAAAAATTGAGAGCTGAACCTCCGTGACTTTTTAGATTATCATATTGGTGTAATTTTGCATGACACCCCGAGCAGAGGATCATGGGTAAATTCAAAATGGCGGCCAGGTGGGCGTACCAGAAAAGTGATGTTTTCGCAAAAATTACGCAAAAATTCAGCGTGTTGATTCAACGCCGTTCTATGCCTCTTATGAAAACTAACTGAAATCAGTATCGCCAAAAAACACCTCCTTATTCGTTCCCCCTCTCTCCCCTCTCCCATTAACCCTACCGGCCTGGGGAAGGGGGCGTTATCTCCGGAACGACAAAAATGGAGAGCTGAAACTCCGTGACTTGGTAGGTTATCATATTTGGGTCATTTTATGCCTATTCGCATAACCCCCCGATCAGAGGATCATGGGCAAAGTTAAAATGGCGGCCATGTGGGGCACCAGAAAAAGTGACGTTTTCGTCATATTTCTTCAATTTTTTTGTTTTCTATATGGAAAAGTAGGTATAACCTATTTTATTTCATATCAGATTATTATTTACTAATTTATCATGCAGTTTTTGTGAAGAAAAAACAAATGACGTCGTCATTGTGGCGGCCATTTGTTTACATTTTCTTAGAGCTTGACCCAAAATATAGTGTGGTAAGTTTCGGTCCTCTAGCCGTAGCGATAGCAAAAATATATAGGAAGGGGGCACTTTCCGCCCCTCCCTCCACCCACCCCTGGCTGCGGTACACCCTAAATCGCCCAGGCCAGATAGAGTTAAATGTATCACCCTAATAACCTGCTAGAACCGGGCCATCTTCTCTGCCGCTTCGAGGAAATGCACCACATCCAAGTTGTTGTACCGCGCCAGAATCCCTCACAGTCCGCCTTCCTCTTCCATGTCATTGTAGAAAGCGACTCGGGACGGTTGAGACTGGTCATACATATATACGAAAAATAGCCTATGGTCTGCGTACAGTCGTACGCTTTTACCCACTGATCGTAACTGTAGCTAGGTGCCAGGTAATTGGGAACATCTAGGAACCGGAACGTGGTGGTGGAGAGGGTCACGTGATCGTTGATCCTCTTAATGATGAATTCGACATTACGGCTTTGGTGATGTAGGGATACAAAATGACCTTGATACGATTGAGATCGAAGCAGCCCTAGTTGAATCCGATCGCAGGCAATTGACTTAAATATTCCACCAAACGCATTTTCTGTGCGCACGGCTTTGGGCGTTCTGACATCGGCGCAAAGTGAGTGCGTCCGGGGTACATCTGCCTCACCAGATGCCATATGTCATTGATGTCCCTCGGTCTTTTAAACACCACCAAGTAGTGGGCATTCAAACTGTTGTTCCTATGTTCTTTGTTTTTACTGAACATGTTCTCCACAATGTGGATGATGCTGAGTTGCAGATGATGACTGGTAAAGAGCTGGGTTACCAGAGCATCCGTCTCCACCATGAGACCACCGAAGTGTCCGGCTCCAAGTCGGGCAATTGGGCAGTCCTCCCACGAACCTGATGTGGGGCATTATTGCATACGTCGCTTGCAATTCTTTGTAACACCACACGACCCTGGAATTGGGTGGGCTAATCATGCTCTCGGCGTGATGAACGAGTTTTCGGGCGAAATGCGGCTTGCCTGCGCCGGTCGAGTGAGTGAATGAGTAGGATTTAATGTCGTTTTCGACATTTTTTCAGTCATATCACGACGGGGCCTACATGTGTCAGAGTACGAGAGTATCCACAGTTCCTATTATCCTGGACACTGATTAGCCCAGCCAGTACAGCACCGGGTCACCCACCCATATTGACCGAGGTCAACGTTGCTTAACTTCGGTGCTGCGCCCGTCGAACCCGCAATGAGGCACGTGATGGGGTGTTGCCACTGAGTGTTCATGATTGAGGGTGTATTAACTGACGTGGTAACCCGCTCTCGTAAATTTAGTACAAGTGAACCGGACACCTGGGTGGTTGTCGATGATCTCATGGCGAATACGGATTCTCGGGTAACCGACCTCTTTACCAAAACCAGTCAGCATCGTCAACTCAGCATCACCCATATTGTGGCGGATCTGTACAGTGAAAACAAAGAACATCCGAACTTCAATTTGAATGTCCAGTACCAGGTGGTGTTTAAAAGGGCATCACTCAACTGCGGATTCTGGCAATGCAGATGTACACCAGACGCATTTAATCTGCGTTGAACGCCGTTAACGATGCGACAAACCCTCAACATGGGTATATGCTCTTCGACTTGAAGCGAGGGCATTCCCGACCACCTCTGACTGCGAATCGGTATCTTTCCCGGAGACACCCGCCACGTGTACTTGCAAAAAGACTAAATATATTATGTAAATTCATCACTAGCGGCTGCCCAAGGTGAGTGTATGTGATAAAGGGGGTAACAAAATGTGTAACTCGCCTTTCTTGTTCATGTTGTCTCTGCAATAAACATATCGGTATTGGTACACAATGATGATCGGTACCGTTGCTCAATGATAATCAGGTAAAGTCGGTGAGTTATTGGTTGAACCTGTACATTCTGCATGGTTGTGAGATTATACCAGAGCTGTTATCTTCTTTCTTGGTTTGACAGCTGTTTCAGGGACAAGCTGTGACACAGAAGACTACGAGAAACTACTGTCATGCCACAGGTCATGGGGTTGGTTCACAGGAAATCATAGAGGTTTACAGTGGAATATGACGGCACTCACTCTATACTGCAGGTAATATACCGTATATACCTCACACACATCACTTGTGAGATGAAGGGTGTCAGGTAAAGATTAATTTTGACGATGTGAGTACACGCGGCGTATCCGTTATGGCATTTGGTGTCGTAACCTTTGACCCAGATTACGTACTGCCAATATCGTGGCGGGCGTGCGCCTGGACACAAATTGAGCTGAATAGCGTATCACAATCGAACCCACAGTGAGCTGATCAGCGTATTATAATCCAATCGATAGTGAGCCGATTAGCGTATTATAATCGAACCCACAGTGAGCTGATTAGCGTATTGTAATCAGAATCTCTTATATGCTGCATTCTTCCCGGTGAGCATATGCCATAGCTCATTCTGACCATCCAGCGCCCGTGTGCGTCGATTTTCCGCTCTATTGAACCATTGACTGTGAACATGGATATAAACAGACCGGACTGACAAATGTTGTAGAGAGCAAATCAAGCCTAATATTTCTGTATGTGCTGCACAATGTAGTTTGCTGACACATACTGTAATTTCAGAATGTTTTTGTTTGTATGTCAGATGATATTAGCTAAAAGCCTGGTCAGTCCTTTTATTCACTGATGGGTTAAACGGGCAGAGGAAGAGGTATACCCGCCCATGTTACCGTTTGTAACCCTATCTGGCCCCGGCTATTAGGGACCTGTCCAGGCCTGTGGATGGGGCGGGGACACTCCTCTAAATATTTTTCTTGTCCCTTGGGTTAGGAAGCTGAAACTTACTACACGATACCATTGAGTCAAGCTCTACTAGAAAATGTAAGAGAAATCCAAGATGGTCGCTTTGATGACGTCACAGTGACGTCATTTAAAAAATGCGTTTTATTAGTCGATTTGTCGGTCAGATTAAAAAATATATATTTATGTATTTTCTTCGCAAAAACTCCATGATAAATTAATAAATAATAATCCGGTAGTTTTTGCCCACCTTTCCTCACAGAAAAACAGAAATTTTGAAGAAAAATAACGAAAACCTCAGGTTTCTGGTACATCACATGGCCGCCATTTTGAATTTACTCGTGATCCTCTTCTCGGAGGGTATGCAAATAGGTTCAAAATGACCCCAAAACGATAAATTATCAAGTCATGGAGTTGTGTTATGGTTCAACTGATGGTCTAGATAACTGGTATATTAAAATTCGAGAAAGTGTCAAAATGTTGTGTGTTTTTTTGTGGGGGCGGGGGGGATAAGTTCATCTGTGCATGGTGAACGTTTAATATGCGAAGAAATTATAGATTGTTTATTTTACCGAATTGTTGGGTTATTGGCGTCATTTTGAGACTAAGTAAAGAATCTTAGGCGCAAAGGATCTTGAGAAAATTTAAATTAGCGACCACGAGCTGTCCTCAGAATGTTGTGTTTTCGGTATTCTCTGTGTATTTTTCGCATTGTACTTGCTAATATCATAAAACTAATGTATATCGCCAAAACTAATTATTCTCTAATCATATTAATTAGTTTTTGACACGAAATAAAGAAAAATACAAAAATCGGCACAAAAAATAGTCGAAAAATTACTTCCGACAAGACGTCATCATGGCGGCCATCTTGTATTTTTTATTGTTCCCTCTTGGTGCGATCTAGTGGATAGCATTGGCACCGAGAATCTGTCTAACCTGTTCAACCTAGAACTATGGGTGTCATTTATAGCATGCGGGGCAAGAGCTGCCGATCGCGATTATTATTCATAGTCAATCATGTACATCCGCATGTTTTGTAGAAATCACGATAACTATCATGTCACTGAGAGAAAGACAAGGCTCCGTTTATCGAATCTAATAAAACAATACTCCACAGACAAAGATAGTTCTGGATTTGAAGTCTTAATAAGCCAGACTATGACTCACCCATGTTGTAACATTGATTCTGAGATCACAGTACTTCAGAAATAACCTTGGAGGCATCATTAAACAATTTTCTTTGGTTCGCAACAGATTCTCCTAAAAATTTGAGAAAACTATGCATTTCCTGGATTCTGTAAGATTCTCATTGTTTGGAGAATTTATGCCACCTAAGTATTTGCGAAAACGTTGCGGCTTCCACATGTTTTGCTAGGCTATATTTTGTGTTCGCCCCACAGGAAATCAATGACGACAAAGGTTAACTCCCCTTAACCCTACCAGACCTTTAAGAGGAGCCATTAAGAGGATAAAACTATTTTATTTCACATCAGAATATTATTTACTAATTTATCATGCAGTTTTCAGCCCCCCCCCCCCTCCCCCAGAGCAAGGAATAAGAAACATCCCTAATCACCCAGGCCAGATAGAGTCAAATAGAACGCCAATCGACGTAAGGTGGTCCATTATAACACACTAACGAGCTCACTGTGCGTGGGCCTCACACCCGCAGGCCCTGATGGTTTCGCGATTTGAAGAATTTATTACTCACTTCCTGTGTGCATATTTTTTCTGGAGAATCTATTGATAGCACACAGCCTAACCTTATAACCTAATTTCGTTTGTGCTTGTGTTTAATCCTGCTCAACACTGAGCTAGGAAATGTTTGAACGCCATAGTGTACAAATGAACAATCAGAATAAGAAAACAACTCGGAAATTCATTTGGTGAGATATCTTATTGCTACTCTCGAAAACTGCTGACCGCTTCTGTCTCCCAAATATCCACGGGGAGTGTTATTTTTTCTCTTTTTCCAATAGAATTGGTCAAACGTGAAAGGTATTTCGATTACTGACGAAGAAATTCTTTTATGGACGACGACAGATTACTGAATATAAAACCTGACGCTTATATTTCCAATATTGCTACATTCAATTTTGATGAGAAGGATCGGGCAAGCGGGGGGGGGGGGGGCGGAGAGGGGAGTGGAGGGAAGGCGGGCGAGGAGGCGTTGTGTAGTGACATGATTCGATCACTTTTGGTTCTTGTGATATTTTAGAAATGCACAGTCACTATATTTGTCTGTGGGGTCGTATGCATCCTTGTCAGTACGCCGCCATTTTGCACCAGCCGTTTATTGTTGCGTTTTATGTGCTTGCCACATATATATCATATATTTATAATAGAGATAAAATTCACTCCTCTCGCAGAAATCCAGACCGACAGGACGCTGGTCAGTGTATCAATGAGATATTCATCCACTGTGACCCAGCCTGGAGCAACGAGCACGTGGATGAGGTTGGTGCTGATAGGTGGGGCCTGATGCATATATTGTCAAAGGGTCTGAAATACTTGTGCTCCAAAGTAGAAGGTAAATATCTTGGTTTCATTGAGACTTGCGTGTTGCGAGTTATAATTGTTCAACATTATTTCAAAAATATATATATAATTGTCCATGGCATTCAAATAGACCTCTGGATGCTGAGTAGCATGGTTATATCTGAAGAACGAGCTTTCATTGAACCCACCCACTGCCCCCAGGGGCATGTCCCCACCCCAGGGGATCTGAACCGACCCTCATACGCCACGGATTTCACCCCATGGCTCATTCACCTCCATGGGTTCATTCAACCCCATGGGTTAGTTTATAGGGATAGAGAGATCGTGTGCCCTTTCTATACCACTCATCGCGCACTATTCATCGCGCATGCGCAGTCGACCCATTCTACTGAAGGGTGCAAGCCTGGCCCATGGAATCTCAGGTAGCGAAAACACCAGGTCTCTCGCCCCACCCTATCCCACGCCACACCTATAGGGATAGGGATATCGAGTGCCCTTTCTATACTACTCATAGCGCGCTACTCATCGCGCATGCGCAGTCAACCCATTCTACTGTAGGTTGTAAGCCTGGATCATGGAATCTCAGATAGTGAAAACACTAGGTCTCTCGCCCCACCCTATCCCGCGCCACACCTATGCGACCCGCTGTGCAGTGAGTAAAGCGGAGTAAGAGGAGGAGGAGGAGGAGTAGGACACGCCACGGATTATACTAGGTAGATGCGAGCGAAATATGTCAGGACGAAGTTTCACCCATAGTGAAAATTTCTCTTCAAGGAAAATGAGGTTTGATGATGCCGCAGATGGAATATTAGGTAGTGAAAGAATTGGGGTTTTTTTTTATATTCCAGTCTACATCAGAATGATTTTTGTGAAATTTGCATAAACGTACATTTAACAAACTTGTATAGATTGTATGTACAACAACTGTCATTTTAATTTAAATATCACATTGCTGAATTATATCGTTTCCTAAGTAACAAACTTTCTGCCTATCTCCAGAACGACAAAATTTTGAGAGCTGAAACTCGATGACTTTGTAGTTTATCATATTGTGGTAATTTTGAGCTTATCTGCTCACCCCCTCCCCCAAGGAGAGGATCATGGGTAAATTAAATATGGAGGCATTGGGGCTATTTTCGTCATTTTTCTTCAAAATTATTGTTTTTTTGCGAGGAAAAACGGGCAAAATCTATTTTATTGCACATCAGATTTATATTTACTAATTTATCATGCAGTTTTTGCGGAAAAATTACATAAATAAAAGAATCGGAATATCTGACCGAAAAATAGACCCAAAAATGCCTTTTTTGAAAATGTCATCACTGTGACGTAATCAAAGCCAAAATCTTGATTTGTTTTTTACATTTAGGGGTGTTAAATGAAATATTTCTCCATTTAACAATACCTGTTTTATCTCATTGTATTTTCACTAGTAATCGAGAACAACAGGGCGTGTTTGCAAACTGCAGAGCTGCCGATGTCCAACTGTTTCCGGGAGGTCAGTAATGATATGGAGACAGCATATACAGATCTCCATAATACAGTGGGCGAGAACATCACATGGGAAATGACGAATGATATAATTAACAGGTAATCATTAATATTTGTTTACATACTGAAACCCGAATGGAAAAATATTATCTGTTTTGTAGGAGGGACAAACATGGAACTACATAATCCGGTTAGCGGGGTCAATCGGCGGTCATCTCTAAAACTAGCCGGCATCTTGGACTTCGGTTGGCTGACATCAATTTGTAGAAAGGTGTTCTAATTAGACATAATGTAATGTTTTGTTGTTCTGAAACCTCAGGCGGACGAATATCTCCAAACCACTGTTGGACAACAATGGTCATAAATCTTCCACAAAACCTGTCGATGCGAAAGCATATGAAATGCTGTAATATGATGTGAGAATCTGAAGTTTGACGGAATCCGTGTTATATTTGAGTATTTGCTCCCAGTTGACAATCGTACTAAGAAATCCAACGTCGTCACCATGAGTCCGCATATGTAATGTATGGTGTTCTATTTGTGCCAAGTTTCCGTCGCCTTTTCAAAACGCGACGTCGCCTTTTGAAACGCGACGTCGCCTTTTGAAACGCGACGTCGTGTTTCAAAACGCGACGTCGCGTTTTTAAAACACGACGTCGCCTTTTGGAAAACACGACGTCGCCTTTTAAAACGCGACGTCGCGTTTCTTTCTATGTTTTTGCATTGTAAAACTCGACACAACGGAACTCGACGTCGCGTTTTCAAAAGGCGACGTCGTGTTTCACCCACGTCTTGTTTGGCAATGTTAAAAGATAGGAAAGAAACGCGACGTCGCGTTTTAAAACGCGACGTCGTGTTTTTTAAAAGGCGACGTCGCGTTTTCAAAAGGCGACGTCGCGTTTTCAAAAGGCGACGTCGCGTTTCGAAACGCGACGTCGCCTTTCGAAACGCGACGTCGCCTTTCGAAACGCGACGTCGCCTTTTGAAACGCGACGTCGCCTTTCGAAACGCGACGTCGCCTTTCGAAACGCGACGTCGCCTTTCGAAACGCGACGTCGCCTTTTGGTCTTTCAACTGCGCATGTGCAGGTTTAGGGAGCATTTGTTATTAGTGAGCCAGAGCTATCCGCTTGACCTCCATTTTGTGATATTTTGAGTACACTGAAAGGAAATGACATATCTATAGTCACAACAAGACCATCGATCACATCTAATCACCGCAACTTACCAGCCTTTTCTGAAAAGTACAATATGGCACCTACACAATTTTTTGAAAATAAATTATCCCTAGACATGCGCAGTTCTACTATCAAAACACGACGTCGCGTTTCGAAAGGCGACGTCGCGTTTCGAAAGGCGACGTCGCGTTTCAAAAGGCGACGTCGCGTTTCGAAAGGCGACGTCGCGTTTCAAAAGGCGACGCGTTTTGAAACGCGACGTCGCCTTTTGAAAACGCGACGTCGCCTTTTAAAAAACACGACGTCGCGTTTTAAAACCCGACGTCGCGTTTCTTTCCTATCTTTTAGCATTGCCAAACAGGACGTGGGTGAAACACGACGCCGCCTTTTGAAAACGCGACGTCGAGTTCCGTTGTGTCGAGTTTTACAATGCAAAAACATAGGAAAGAAACGCGACGTCGCGTTTTAAAAGGCGACGTCGTGTTTTCCAAAAGGCGACGTCGCGTTTCAAAAGGCGACGTCGCGTTTCAAAAGGCGACGTCGCGTTTTGAAAAGGCGACGGAAACTTGGCACAAATAGAACACCATAGTAATGTACTCGTTACTTTCTTGTCTGTACCATGATAACCTCATTCTCATGACATCAGATTATACCCCCTGCCGCCAGATATACGCTCTGATTGCACGGTGGTTGAACCGCGGGGCGCAAATTTTGTGTGCATGGCTCTCGCCCAATCAACATCATCTGTTATTATATGGATCGGAGTTGTCTCAAGATGTCGCAGATAAAAAAGACGCTATGCTCTTGGCAAATAGTTGAGCAACTAATCTGTTCATTCTTCCATACAATATACTGGTTGCAGTATCCATCTCTCTCGTATGCAGATACGCAATGTTGATCAAAGTCGATAAAGACTGATTGCGCATGCGCGCTGCGTTTTCGACCCAATGCACTCAGAAGGTGGTACACAGACAGTTTAGCAGATCACAAAGTCTGACATTGTGAGAATGGCTTACCTCTGAAGGTTAAGGTTTCGTTTGTATGTAAATGTCAGCTTTTTTCTCTTCAGCATACTTGGAAGAAGCCTCGAGACGTGCGTCATGGATGTCTTGCAGGAACACTGTAACCACGATGTTGCCTATTTGTTCGGCAACTTTCTCTACGGTTTCTACGTATACTTGTACGAAAAGGCAAATTAGGCTGCACCGAATTACTTTGGAAAAGTCAAAGCTGTAGATTTTCTTATATATTTAGCTTCAACGTGTTTGACGTGTTCCACGTGGGAAACCGGATTTGTCCCCTTATATGAACGCAGACAACGTCACAAACTCCGCCTATTCTACAAAATGTTACATGGAGATATACCACATTATCTGTCCGTTCTTGTTCCTCCACGAATATCCGATTCAACTGAATACCCTTTACGAAACGCTGATAACTTTGCTGTGCCCTTTTCCAGAACAGTCCTCCATGCAAACTCCTTTCTCCCTTCTGTAATACGACTCTGGAATGAACTTGACCGAACAATTCGACAATCACCATCATACCTTAGTTTCTGTAAGCAACTTTCCATGTATTCCGAACTATTACTACTGCGGCCAGCACGACGCACAGATCATCCATGCTCAGCTAAGTCTTGGCTGCAGTTCTCTCAAATCGCACATGTATGAAAGACACATATCAGATGATACCTCATGTTTATGCGGTGCAAACCGCGAGGACACCAACCATTTCTTACTAGTCTGTCCGCGCGACAAGAATTACTTCAAGGCTTACCTGAACCGAATATCAGCTGCCATACACTTCTTTTTGGAGAGAAATTATTGTCATTATATGCAAATACTGATATTTTCAAACGCGTTCACACATTTTTACTAAAATCTGGACGATTTTCATACCTCACCAAGTCTTCGCTGAGCATGGATAATCCTTCTTGACTACCAACTGTCATTAATATTATTAAATTATTGATCGATCACACACTGTATTAAATGAGTCAGCTACATTGTATGATGATGTTATCGTATTCGTTAATACTTTTCGTCTGAATGTTGCTATATTAACAGTGATGCACCATTCTCTGTTTTGTAAATATGTTAGTGTTATTTCTGTCCGTCAAACTAGCATTCTATGTAATATATATATTGGGAGAGGCGTTGAGATAGGCTAAGCCTGTTCGCCAATCCCAATTCACCTTTTGTGAATAAATATATTGCTTAAACCAACGTGTTTGACGAATATTAAATGATGTGACAAAAGAATTCATTTTGTCACACGTGTAAAAAAGACGATGTATAAAAAATCTAGCAAACATGCAGTAAATTCCATGCTGTTTTTAGATTATAAACACCTGTGTTTAGATTTTAATAACCTATGTGTTTTTAACCTAAACACCTATGAGTTTATAACCTAAACATCTATGTTTCTAAAACCAAAACCAAAACACGTTTTAATAAGCTGAACCTCAATTTAGTGTTCGGCACAATGTGATTTAGATTGTATAGGATGTCAATGATACAGATCGCAGCAATAATCAATACATGTAGATATTCCAAGCAAATGTTCCGACGTCAAGCTTTCCAAATTCATACCTGATCATACTGTGCTCATTTTAAACTGATCTTTATAGCGTGAGGCCTAAAAATGGCGGCCAATGGGCGGAGGTCAGTAGTAGGGAGCATGCAAATAGACTCCCCTTTTGCCGGGGGAGGTAACTCTTGCATCCGACAGGGGGCGCCACCAGCTCAAGGTTATGGATTGCATCAGCATTGGCATGTACTGACATGTTCTGGATTGCATCAGCATTGGCTGGGTGCCAAGTTTTGACCACTATAGGTCCGTTAACCTTTGACCTTGTATTCTTCCGCGGTGATGCGGTCATGTCTGGCGGTGATGCGGTCGCCTCCGCGGAGAAAAAGTAGTCCCAGACTTCAAATACGCTGCATGGTCCAATTGGGTCGAGTGAGGTATCAAAGTGAAGCATTCGTAAAGGGGCATCTGATGAGCTGGGTGTGGGGTTGAAATAGCGTCATTCTGCGCATGCGCGGTGGACCAAAGGTATGGAAATAGACGTTTTGGAGCTAGGGGAGCCACTAATGGTCCGATGGGGTCGAGTGAGGTATCAATGTGAAGCACACATGAGGGGGCATCCGGCGGGTGGGTGTGGGGTTGGAATATCGGCATTCTGCGCATGCGCAGTGGACCAAGGATGTGGAATTAGATCTAGGGGAGCCACTAATGACCCAATGGGGTCATATGAGGTATCAATGTGAAGCATTCGTAAAGGGGCATCCGACGGGTGGGTGTGAGGTTGGAATAGTGTGATTCTGCGCATGCGCGGTGGACCAAGGGTATGGAAATAGACGTTTTGGGATCTAGGGGAGCCCATATTGGTCTGATTGGGTCGAGTGATGTATCAATGTGAAACCTATGTGAGGGGACATCCGATGGGCTGGCTGTGGGGTTGAAATATCGGCATTCTGCGCATGCGCGGTAGACCAAGGGTATGGAAATAGACGTTCTCTGGTCTTTGTGGGCCACTAATGGTCCTATGGAGTCGTATGAGGTATCACTGTGAAGCACACATGAGGGGGCATCCGCCTGGACTAGTGTCTCGGCCGTTGTCACCATTCTGCGCATGAGCAGACAGGAAATTGTGGGAAAAGGGTATGGAAATGCACGTTTTGGGGCCTGGATGGGCCACTAGTGGTCCTATGGAGTCGTATGAGGTATCAAAGTGAAGCCTGTGTGAGGGGGCATGCGATGAAGTGGGTGTGACGTGGAACTAACGTCATTCTGCGTATGCGCAGTAGACCAAGTTTATGGAAATAGACGTTTTCGGACCTAGGTGGGCCACTATTGGTCCGATTGGGTCGAGCGAGGTATCAAAGTGAAGCATTCGTGAAGGGGCATCCAGTCATGGGTGGGTACATGTAAAATTAGGATTTTGTCCGAAAATATAAAAAACGGAACACGGACTTACCCCTAAAATAGGGGAAACCACCTATCAACCCTATCCCAATCTCGGAGCTCCAAGAGCTCCGGAGTTCCGAGTTCCAAGAGCTCCAGATCTCCGAGTTCCAAGAGCTCCGGAGCTCCGAGTTATCTTGTAGCAACGCCGGCCAACGCCAAGCTCAACGCTTCAACGCCCTGGTGAATTAGTGCAAAAGCTCTGATTTTTCTAGACACTAATTCATTGGAAAAGCAGTGACGTCCGTCAACGTTCGTCGGTACGCCCTAACATAACGCCTTGACGCCATGATGTAGATAGATGAGAGAACAACAACAACAAAGATGCGAGAATAACAACAACAACAAGGTTTTTCATACAGTTTATTTTCCCCTCCATCATAACATACCCACGCTGGTAGAGCCGCGTTGGGTGTGTTTACAATTCAAGAAGTCTCTTGTCCAATCAGAGACCACCATTTGGTCCTGTCATATTCGTTCTTGCCCGTTAGATGTATTCTCGGCTGTCCAATCAGAAGTCGCCGTTTCAGAAAGTTTCATCTTTGCTCGGTGTGACCTAATATGATTTTTACTCATTCATTCATCTGTCTGTACATCTGTTACAAGTCTCTCTTTCGAGATAATCGCGGCCATATTTTTCCATACAAGGAAAAAACGTCCTTTGGTGGCAAGCTCTCACTTCGCCCACTGGAAAAAATGGAAAGCAAATGTCTACGTAGATTAAATGGCGTGGAAAATGACTTCGAACACAAGTGACATGCGTAAACCATGGCTCTCGTCTCCACGGACACCAGGCGTATAATGAAGCTTTCACAGATACATGTGTGTTTATATGCAAGAGCTCCGAGCTCGCGGATGTCAACGCCCGGTGGTGGCGGTAGCTCCCGTGGGGTGGAGCTCTTGGAGCTCCAGAACTCTTTGAGCTCGGAGCTCCGGAGCTCTTGGAGCTCCGGAGCTCTTGGAACTCGGCGCTCCGGAGCTCGTGGAGCTCTTGGAGCTCCTTTCTGAGCTCTTGGAGCTTTGAGCTTCGGAGCTCCGGAGCTCCGAACTGCAAAATGACCCCCTTTTTATAGCGAAAAACTTGGCACTGAGCCAATGGGCACCCGGCCCATATAAAACATGGCACCCAGCCAATCGGATGAATGCCAACGGAGCTCGGAGCTCCAGAGCTCTTGGAGCTCCGGAGCTCATGGAACTCAGAGCTCCGGAGCTCTTGGAACTCGGAGCTCCGGAGCTCTTGGAGCTCCGAGATTGGGATAGGGTTGATAGGTGGTTTCCCCTATTTTAGGGGTAAAGTCCGTGTTCCGCTTTTTATATTATCGGACAAAATCCTAATTTTACATTCACCCACCCATGAATGGATGCCCCTTAACGAATGCTTCACTTTGATACCTCACTCGACCCAATCGGACCAATAGTGGCCCACCTAGACCCGAAAACGTCTATTTCCATACACTTGGTCTACTGCGCATGCGCAGAATGACGTCAGTTCCACATCACACCCACCCCATCGGATGCCCCCTCACACAGGCTTCACTTTGATACCTCATACGACTCCATAGGACCACTAGTGGCCCATCCAGACCCCAACACGTGTATTTCCATACCCTGCCCATGCGCAGAATGGTGACAACGGCCGAGACACTAGTCCAGGCGGATGCCCCCTCATGTGTGCTTCACATTGATACCTCATACGACTCCATAGGACCATTAGTGGCCCACAAAGACCAGAGAACGTCTATTTCCATACCCTTGGTCTACCGCGCATGCGCAGAATGCCGATATTTCAACCCCACAGCCAGCCCATCGGATGTCCCCTCACATAGGTTTCACATTGATACCTCGCTCGACCCAATCAGACCAATAGGGGCTCCCCTAGATCCCAAAACGTCTATTTCCATACCCTTGGTCCACCGCGCATGCGCGGAATGACGCTATTCCAACCCCACACCCACCCGTCGGATGCCCCCTCACGAATGCTTCACATTGATACCTCACTCGACCCCCTCGGACCATTAGTGGCTCCCCTATATCCTAAAACGTCTATTTTCATACCCTTGGTCCACTGCGCATGCGCAGAATGCCGATATTCCAACCCCACACCCACCCACCGGATGCCCCCTCATGTGTGCTTCACATTGGTACCTCACTCGACCCCATCGGACCATAAGAGGCTCCCCTAGCTCCAAAACGTCTATTTCCATACCCTTGGTCCACCGCGCATGCGCAGAATGACGCTATTTCAACCCCACACCCAGCTAATCAGATGCCCCTTTACGAATGCTTCACTTTTGATACCTCACTCGACCCAATTGGACCATGCAGCGTATTTGAAGTCTGGGGACTACTTTTTCTCCGCGGAGGCGACCGCATCACCGCCAGACATGACCGCATCACCGCGGAAGAATACAAGGTCAACGGTTAACGGATCTATAGTGGTCAAAACTTGGCACCCAGCCAATGCTGATGCAATCCAGAACATGTCAGTACATGCCAATGCTGATGCAATCCATAACCTTGAGCTGGTGGCGCCCCCTGTCGGATGCAAGAGTTACCTCCCTCGGCAAAAGGAGAGTCTATTTGCATGCTCCCTACTACTGAGGTCGCATGGGAGGCCTTTTCGACACGTTCGCGGTTTGCTCTAATAAAAGAAAGCCAATTTTGTCAATGGGCTGCCCGGCATCATAGCTTCTGTAAATTGAAGATGGCGGCCATTGAACGTTTCGCTTTTGACAATTCTTACCTGATTTTGGGAATCATCTTCATCCAAGAATAAAACTAACCGTTTCAGATAGCAAGTACCATTAAAGCATTTTGAGCATACCTGAATATTTTTTCGTGGGAAGCACCTAGAGTAAAAGAATATGGCAGACACGCAACTTTAAAAGGGTTTCAAATTTCTATTCCATTTTCGTTTATTTAGATGTCTTAAGGCGTTTCGTTACCTTTCGTTTACCGGAAGTCACCCGATATATTCTACAAAACCTGCACGTATAGACAAATGCGCAATATTATCAACTGAGAAAAGCTAATGAACCTAGAATATCTATCAAAACTGCCAACATCTAATATTTCACCTATAGCTCAATATTTTCACAAGTTTTCATATAGTTTATTATCCCCTCCTTCACATCATACCCACGCTGCGGAAGCCGCGTTGGGTATGTTTACAATTCAATCGGAAGCCGCCGTTCTTGTCCGCTAAGTGTATTCTCGGCTGCTGTTGTGCAACCAGAAGCCGCCATTTGGAGGGTGTTCAATGATATATCAACAAGAACAACAAGCCTATTGCGTATTCCACATTTATTATCCCCTCCATCACAACACACCCAAGGTGGGGGAGCCGCTATGGGTGTGTTTACAATTCTCGTATGCTCTTGTCCAATCAGAAGTCGCCATTTGAGAACGTATAATCTTCGGTCATGTTCGCTCTTGTCCGTTAAACGCATTCTGGATCGTATGGGGAGTCATATTAAAACACTCGTGAGGTAGAGCCCAACTGGGCGTGATACGCGCATATGCACTAATGGAGTAGTAGAGAAAGGAGAGGTTCGGAGGTGCTGACAATGCCATTCACTTATATGGTTATATGCACAGCAATACATGGAGCGAGGGGAAGGGGAATCCCCATGCAACGCCTTAATGCCTATCTTATCACCTATCTTAACGGTTTAACGCCTATCTTAATGCCTTAACGCATTCAGTCCTAGGGTAATGTGGGGTGAATGTGTGGAGGTGTTGTTGTGGTGTTGTAGCAGTGATGGAGGTGGTTATGGTTGCGCGTATGTGTGTGTGACTGTGCGGTGGTTGTGGTGTGTGGGGGTGGTGGCAATGATGGTGGTGGTCGTAGTGATGCTGGTAGTGATGGCGTTGCTGAACGCCCGTCTAAAGACAGTGGCGCCCTAACGCGCTACAATTCAAGTATGCTCTCTCCAACCAGAAGCCGCCATTTCTGAAAGTTCAATCTTCGGCCAACTTCGCTCTGATCCATTTGTCCTAAGCGTCTTCTTGCGGTCCAGGATACTGGAGCTCCAAGCTCTTACCTCCCCCACTGGTAGGCAGGGAAGGGAGATGGAAGGGCTCCTCGATACTGGGATCAATCTCCATCGGCTCTTCAATTCGGGGCGACGGATCGACCTTCATGGATTCTTTAATTCGAAGACGCATCTCCATGGGAACTGAAATATGCGGTATCGAGAGTGGCGAGCGTGATCCGTGGATCACACTTTGATGGCATCTCAAGTGACTGGGATGTTGAAAGACCATATCATACTCTGCACATGTATGCGTGGGTACTTCATGATGCGCGCATGTGTGACGACGCAGACTGTCTAGGCGATGGAAGGGATTCGAGCAAGTCGTGCACGTGAACATCGTGCTAGAGCATCTGCTGAATGAAACGTCGACTGTGCACGTTTTTGGGATACGCTTGCTTTTGTGGACGTAACACAGTCACGCCCGCCAACGCCTTGCTTAAAGCTTCAACGCTCTGGTGAAATAGCTCGGTAGGTCTGATGGGACTAGATATTTCATGAAATTGACACTAATTCATCGAAATGCAGTGACGCCCGTTAACGCCCGTCGTTACGCCTTAACGCCCGTCTCAACGCTTTAACGCCCTGTCTTAACGCCTTAACGCCCTATCTTGACGCCTTAGCGCCCGTCTCAGCGCCTTAACGCCCTATAATAACGCCTTATCTTAACGCTATATCGTACCGCCTTAACGCATTGCCAACCAAAGTTTTGACCACTGGCCCCTACGAATCATCTACGGATCACGCTCGCCAGTGTCGAGGCCGGATATTTCAGTTCCCATGGAGATGCATCTTCGAATTGAAGAATCCATGGAGGTCGATCCGCCGCCCCGAATTGAAGAGCCGATGGAGATTAATCCCAGTGTTGCGGGGCCCTTCCATCTCCCTTCCCTGCCTATCAATTGGGAGGTAAGACATCCGAGCCGAGCTCCAGTATCCCGGAAGACGCTTAGGACAAACAGATCAGAGCGAACATAGCCGCCGATTGAACTTTCTGAAATGGCGGCTTTTGTTTGAATAAGAGCATACTTCAATTGTAAACATACCCAATGCTGTTCCCCTAGCTTGGGTATGATGTAACATTGGGGTAGCTTTCTGGCAACTACGAATGACACAATAGTCATTGCGACAATTGTGTCATTAGCAGTTGTCAGGTCGTCAGCTAATGTCGTAGTTGCGTCATTAGCAGGCGACGCTGCCTGCCGAGTCAACCGCTATTGTCGCAGTTGCGACATTAGCAGGCGACTCTGCATGCAGAGTCGACCACTAATGACGCAGTTACGACAATTGTGTCATTAGTCGTTGCTATTGCAAGTATATCAAAGATTTATTCATACATCATGTGTGATATATTTTTGCCTCAAATAATTACTGGTTCCAAGTTGTGACACTAAGCGTCATCGTGCTCGCTACCATTTTATTTTGCGAGACAGAGTCGCCGGCTTTTGTCTGGCGACCTGACAACTGCTAATGAAACAATTGTCGTAATTGCGACAATTGTGTCAGTAGCAGTTGCTACATAGCTCCACACCTGCCGAAGACTTACCATGTCAGTCGACTCTTCATCAAGGGAGATAACCTAGAACAGAGGAATATTGCCAGACGAGCCATGCAGGCTGCAGAGCTGGGATTTCCTTTGATGTGTTGGAAATCTTGGCCAGCATACTAAATCCACTGTAAAGTGCAAGAAAAGTTTGAGCCCCAATGAACAAAACAACCAGATAGATCAGTATGATCACCGTACAGGGCCGTTTTCACTTTGACAAAATTTTTATTTTATGTTATCATCTGTGGTAAAGACAAAGTTTGAGAGAAGCAGACAACACTACTGTCACTATTAATTCGGCGACACCCGGCACCAGACATCATTCACTCTGCTTGGTGATATCAGGTCAATAAAGTGTCCAGATTGCTGGTAAAGCCTTGGAATTCCACACAATTTCACATATCGACATACTCTGTATATACCATAGTATTTTCTCATTTCTTTAGATTCTTCAACTAATAATCAATTAGGTTATGCAGTGCCAACTATGGAGATAAAGTATTGGGAAAGAAATCTAAATTTTCACAGTTCCGCATGCCATCCAGGACACACTCACGCGATAGGCTTCACTCTCAGCCCATGTTTGAAACGTAAGAGAGAAACGTTCTTTCGTCACAATTATCGGACCAGAATAATGTACGCTGACATGGATGTTTCCATTGTGTCCAAGATCCAAATGCGTGAATCCCAGAGATAACGCCGGTGAATCGATGAAAGGCGAAGAAAATCTGACTGACTTCGTCTTGTTGAAACAAGATTTTGAAAAATTCGGATAGCAGTAGTCGCTCAAAATCGTTCCACTCTCGCCTGGAAAATGGATAAAAATCTTGATAGAAGCACGGTCCTTACCACAGGCTGATTGGAGTCTGGAGTACAAGCCGCTATATTATATATATGAGAGAGATAT
>JAVTVY010010758.1:0-54959 GCA_036873755.1 Hanleya hanleyi
ATAATTTCGCCAAATATTCGCAAAATTTTGTCCATGAAGGGTCCTCGTGGCTGCTGCCCGAGCTATTTTTCGCAGTCGCTGGACGAAGAGGCTCTGAACAGGTCGGTGGAAGTAATTTCGTCGAGCGACTGAATTATTTCTGTATATCGGGTATTTTCTCTGCAATATTTCTATTTCATCATAGTGGAACTTCATCAGAAAATTGATTGAATCAGTAAAAGTAAATTTCGAAAGCGAGAATCGAACAGAAATGTTGATATTTCTTGTTTTACCGCTGGAATATTCATGATTTAGGTATACGAAGTACCCCTATAGAGCCTATAGTCGGCTGTATCGATCAACTTGAGTCATGTCACCAGAGAATACAGAAGATGGGCTACGATTGGTCAAGAGTTTGAAGTCCCAGATGTAAACAAAACACGAAGGGAGATCGGCGAGTATAAGATCCTGTAGCGACCATACGATAGAGAAGCATATAGGATTTTAATTTATTAAGATTGCTTTCTCCGAAGTATCTAGGAGAAATTAGGAAAAACGTTTGTCATTTGAAATGAATTGATTTTAGGCATGCTGAAAAAAAAATTTGAAGAAAACGGACGAAGACGTAATCCTTTCAGTCGCCCCCTCATGGCCGCCATTGTGAATTTGTTCATGATCCACTACTCCAATAGGTATGCAAATAGACTCAAATAGAGCGTAATATGATAGGCAAACAAATCACGGAGTCAGCTCTTCATGTTTTGCCCCCGCGGAGCGTGTAAAGTTTGATAAGGGGTAGGTGGCAAGTTCTCAGAATTAAAAAAAAAACAAGTGCAGGGCCGTTATGCGATTGACACGTCGCACAATGAGGTTGGAATGTGCCAGTAATTATAAGAATGTTTGGCCGTAATATAAGAAAATATTATGACACAATCTTCAGCGTGGTCACCGAGCTCTATGGTGGCAGATATTTTGAAAATCTCTGGACAGTGGACCGAAATTGCTCTGGTGATCAGCTTGCAGTGGCAACCACATATGTTTTTAATATGTTATATGCTGTACATCATTTCTTGAAATACCGATTTTCCCTTTCTGGTGTGTCGGATGTAGTTCTTCGTTTGAACAAGTTCTGTCTTGTTTTGTAACATAACGTAGTACAAGACGCTGTTATGTAAGCACAACAGACCTACTCGGGGCGCATGAAACTCTTGGAATGCAAAGCATACGATGACCTCATGACGACCTGAAGCTGGAACTAATCCCCTGTGGAGTTAACCGTGTTGGTTTAACATAGTGACATTTGTTCGAGGTCGGGCCAGAGTTAAAGCTTTGGCAGAGGTATATAACGGAGTCAGTTTACCTCCATGTTAGCGAGGACGTGCGAAAACTCGCACAGTGTGAGGAGTGGCAAGCATATTCGGAACATTTATGGGAAATACATGACCTACACTATTCTCTGCCGCGATAGGCAGGGGGCGGGGATACATTTTTGAAGAAAAAAAAACGAAATTAGTTGTACCTCAGACTCATAATAGTTCCAAGTTTGACTCGAAGCTGACAGTTCGAATTATGCCGGTTGCCAATTCACCTATCAGTAAAGCGGACGCAGAATGTTCGTAACGTATCGATTTGTGTGACTTTAACGAAAGTTCATTGGTTGTTGTGTAATATGTAAATCGCACACTGCTTGAAGCATGGCATTCCTGGTCTAGACCGCCATATTCTATTTGGAAGAGGATAGTGCCGGAAACAGGGTCTCAGTGTGATATTGAACATATCTCATGGTGCATTGAATGGTTCAATAAAATAACCCGGCTGGAGTCAGTTCCTAGTTCCCAGTTCCTTATTCGCGAATAAGGAACTGGGAACTAGGAACTGACTTCAGCCGGGTTGTAAAATAGGTAATAACAAACGCAAATGAACCAGAAGTGTGTGTCATCAGATTAGACTAGCCAAACAGCACGTGGCACTCATCAAACAGTCTACATCACTATAGCGTCTTGTACAGTCTCAAGACGAAGTGTGAAGATCGCCACGCTGGGATCATGGGCGTGACTAATTCATAGGCCGAGCATTTAAATCCAAGCATCAGCTCATCTCCCGTGATGCATCACTCATCTCCCGTGAAGCCTCACTCATCTCCCGTGATGCATCACTCTATTTTTGTTTTGAATTGACGCGAACACGGCACTAAATCGAAGGTTGCAGACTTCTAGTTCATTTGCTTTTGGTAATATGTAAAAGTTCCACATACTTTTCGAAGAAAGCTACTCCATTGCCTTTAAGATCCTGGCGAACGATGGCCATACATCCCTTCAGCGCATTAACATGTGCCGCACTGACACTCATCTTGATGATCTGGAAAAATAATGAATAATCGAACATAATGTATGATTTCATAGATAATATACATAACAGTTCTATATCGACATTTAGGTGTTCTGGAAATAAGACGATAGCTACTTTCGTGGAAACCCTTCGATCCTATAAGATCAATTCTTCATTCCTAAGGATCATATAGGACCAACTTTTCATTCCTATATCATATATGTTTAACTGTTCATTCCTTTGGATCCTATATATAGGTTCAACTCTTCATTCATCTATCATATGTGACTATTCTATAAGTACTCTATAAGACCAACTCTTCATTCCTATATACTATTCTATCAGACCAACTCTTCATTCCTATTTTCTATTCTATCAGACCAACTCTTCATTCCTATATAGTATTCTATCAGACCAACTATTCAGTCCTATAGTATTCTATCAGACCAACTCTTCATTTCTATAATATTCTATCAGATCAATTCTTCATTCCTGTCGTATTCTATCAGACCAATCTTCATTCCTACAGTATTCTATCAGACCAACTCTTCATTCCTATATACTATTCTATCATACCAATTCTTCATTCCTATATACTATTCTATCAGACCATCTCTTCATTCTTATATCCTATATGACCAACTATTCATTCCTATAGTATTCTATCAGACCAACTCTTCATTCCTATAGTATTCTATCAGACCAACTCTTCATTTCTTTAGTATTCTATCAGACCAACTATTCAGTCCTATAGTATTCTATCAGACCATCTCTTCATTCTTATATCATATATGACCAACTATTCATTCCTATAGTATTCTATCAGACCATCTCTTCATTTCTATAGTATTCTATCAGATCAACTCTTCATTCCTATAGTATTCTATCAGACCAACTCTTCATTCCTATATACTATTCTATCAGACCATCTCTTCATTCCTATATCCTATATGATCAACTATTCATTCCTATAGTATTCTATCAGACCAACTCTTCATTCCTATAGTATTCTATCAGACCAACTCTTCATTTCTATAGTATTCTATCAGACCAACTATTCAGTCCTATAGTATTCTATCAGACCATCTCTTCATTCTTATATCATATATGACCAACTATTCATTCCTATAGTATTCTATCAGACCAACTCTTCATTTCTATAGTATTCTATCAGATCAACTCTTCATTCCTATAGTATTCTATCAGACCAACTCTTCATTCCTATATACTATTCTATCAGACCATCTCTTCATTCTTATATCCTATATGACCAACTATTCATTCCTATAGTATTCTATCAGACCAACTATTCATTCCTATAGTATTCTATCAGACCAACTCTTCATTCCTATAAGATCCTATACCAGCTCTTCGTTACTACGGCTAGCTCATGAGAACCTCTTGTGAGCATCCATTCATTCCTGTAGGATCTTGTTCAGGATTCTTTAGGACCAACTAATCATTCCTATGTCCTATATCCTGTATGACAAATTTTTCATTCCTATATCCTATATGACCGACCCTTAATTCCTACAGTATTCTATAGGACCAACTCTTCATTCATACAGGGTTGCCTTTAACTACAGAACCAACTCTTCATTCCTGTAGGATCCTATGTGATCCACTCTTCATTCCTGTAGTATTATATGGGGCAAAGCTTCATTCATACAGAGTTCTATGGTCAATACTTACTTCCTACATGACTCTATATAAGACCAACTCTTCATTCCTATATGCTATATCACCAACTGTTCATTCATACAGAATCCTATACGATACCGGTACAGGACTCTATAGGAACAACTCTTCATTCCTATATCCTACATGACCAAGTCTTCATTACTATGTGATCCTATAGGACCAACTCGTCATTCCTATATTTTACAGGACACACTCGTCATTCCTATATTCTATAGGACCAACCCCTCATTTCTATATCCTGTATGACCAAGTCTTCATTTCTATATGATCCTATAGGACCAACTCGTCATTCCTATATTTTACAGGACCAACTCGTCATTCCTATATTCTATAGGACACTCTTCATCCCTTTATCCTATATGACCAACTCTTCATTCCTGTATCCTATATGACCAACTCTTCATTCCTATATCCTATATGACCAACTCTTCGTTACTATAGGATCATATATGACTAATTCTTCATTTCTATCAGACACTACAAGATTTATTAACATAATCGAGACACCTTATTGATAAGCCATTAGACCAAAGACACCTAAAACCAATATACAAACAGGCATAACATTAAAAATATGTTTACATGTGAATACAAATTAGCTAGGATGATATTTTTTGTCATTAGCTAGTTTCTTGCAAGACAGAAGCGGTCACCAGTTTTTAATGATCTAGGTCAGTCACCATGAGGCGATTCCTTAAGTCTTAGCATCGAAATATTTTGTTTGCATAGCATATAAGTATATTTTAAATATACGCTAAATGTCACTGCGGTCCGTTCATGCTAATGCTATTGATGAATGTAGTAGCAGAAAGTGCTTGGGCAAATTCTACCACTCGCTTGCTCCTTGCAACAATACAATTATTTTTAAGTATATAGTGTTGATTTATATTTTCCTACGAAGTAGGCTACCATTTGCAAATTATCCGGTAAAGAGTGAGTGAGTGAGTGAGTCAGTCCATCCGAATCCTTTCGTCGGCAGAATAAGGAGAACCGTTGACATTGGAACCTTGATTTGTGGCATGAACGTGCATTAGGGCATTGTTACCAGCAAGATTTATAATTATTTTTTTATTATTTATTGATGGTTCAACGAGTGCACTGTCATGCCCGTCGGGAATCCTTGACTGTATGTTTCACTGTGACTTTTGAAGCTTCCCTGATACGGCATATCACGTTGGATACACCGCTTCTCGTAAAATCACCGAAGTTAAGCGACTTTGAGCCCGGTCAAGACTTGGATGGGTGACCTCGTGCTGTACTGCTGGGCTGATCAGTGTCCAGGGTAATAGGAACTGAGGGCGATAATAGTTGCTACGCTAATGACTCACCAGCGGTGACATCTGGGAAAAGCTAATAGTACCCACTGCCAATTAGAGACTGCTATATAAATTATCTCACGGTAGCACATAGGGCCCCAAAGTCATCTCTCGAGTACACACTTAAATCATATCAAACCCTACTTCGTAGGTCCTGTGACGTTAGTCACACTACTCATATAATACAGAATTGATATCTAAGTAGTATTAGGATACCACGGTGGGACAGGGATTTTATAGTGTTGTGGAAGTGATCCCTTCGCAGGATCCGAACTCGCCACCCTAAGAGACGAAAATACGGGCGTCCTAGACCACTTGAGATATTGTTCAGTTTAATGATGATGGTTGTCATGTTGGTGTTATGATGAACTTGAATCGACTTTTACGAGACCAAGTGTTTTCATTTTAAAATGTCAACTCTGTCTAATATTCCGTGATGGCTTTCATTTTAAATATTCTGAATGCCGTCGCAGTATTGTTCAAGTTCATCTGTTGCCCATTAGGCGTTTGGTTTAGACATTTTCTCTATTCTGGAAACAAATACAAATTTCATTTGACTTCAGATGTATAACTGTCAATAAGTAGATTCGATACAACAGAACGAAGAATGGAGGGAGATGGCGGGTGGGAGAACGTAGTCGATGTATAGGCACACTATATCAAACAACATGGGAACACACACAACTCGTGTACATGCTGAATTGAAGTTACATTGACAGACTCGTATATCTTCGTAAGCATTGTTATGTTTTGTGTGCGGATTTGGCAAGAAGCCAATATGACACTATCATATGGTGCTGATATCACGGATCACACACATGTTTCCAAAACATTACAGGTCCGCCATTAGCAAAAGAAAACCAACACGTTCAAAAAGATAAACAGATCTACGAGCTGTACTGTTTGCCCAGACAGGAATGAAAATACCATTTTTTTTTGTGTGTGTGTGTGCAGGAAATCATTATTTCATTGTATTCTACTCGGCGGTAGCTGAAAAGAGGATCACAAAACACACGACTATTGCATGGGACTAAACATTTGTCTAATATGTGTATGTATTCCACGAATCAAAAAACCTAATCCGCTTTCCCACTTTAACCCTTGGACAAAGTAATCGCCCAAACGGACGGACGGGTTCACTGCTGCGTGACTCACCCCTCCAGTTTGTGGTTCGTACTTTCCCTCTCCTTTCTATGGCTACAATATATTTAATCAGTGATAACTTAAATATTTTTCGATTTGAAGTTGGCAAAATTATCACCAATGTAAGCATAACACATGGTCATTTCTTGGAATATTGAGCTATTCGGATGCATATTTACATGCATTGTCGTTATTCTCAGGCATACGCTTATCAGCATTTTCCAAAATACTCTGAAACAACATCAACACCCACATCACTAACCCCTTAACAAGCTAGGTCAGTGATCACCACTGCATATCACAGTCAGAACTTCATGACAGTAGCAATGAAAGCGTATGACGCCTACACATTCCCAATGCTAAAATATTTTATTAAAAGTAAATATAAAGCAAGGTCAATTTGCGGTCATCTAACCGTATCCTATTTGGACAATAGGTGTATCACAATCTGAAGGGTTGGGGTCCATTCCGCCATTATAATATCGTTATCCTAGCATATAAGAAGCTAAAACTTATCACATTATATTAATGGCTCATGCTTTACCAGAAAATGTGACCAATCCAAAATGACCAGGCTGACAGTGACGTCATGATATTATTAAAAGACAATCTACGGTCATTTTTTGGTCCGAATTTTCGAGAAGGGAAACGTAATTAATGGGTAATTGTAATTCAAGTTACCCATTCCCTGCTCACAGGATGATTATGCAAATAGGACCGAATTAACCACAGGGGCTCGTTACCGTTGTTAATTGGTTAAAAAGGTTGATTATAGGGGGGGGCGAGGTCGGTAATATTACCGACCTCGACCCCCCCCTATAATCAACCTATTTAACCAATTAACAACGGTAACGAGCCCCTGTGGAATTAACCCTACGATGAAGGGCTACAGCTAAGTTTCGGCTCTTAAGTCTACCTACTCTGAGGAATCGTCGCTATTTAGCTGAAATATTGGGTTGCTGAACGCGACGTTAAACCTTAATTCTCTTTCTCTCTGTCTCGCTACTCTGAGGACCAAATCCTGGGACGAAATATCTGGAAAATGCTCTGAACCGTGCGTCGTTTGCTCTTGTTTTAGTCTAGATATCCATGCACGCCTACCACGAATTCGAACCATTTCAGATGATGTTCCGTTATTTCATTCCACACTTCCTCGTCACAACAAGATTACAGAGACCTGAATATCCCAGAAGCTGAAACAGAGACATGAGAGCTATCTGAACCATCTCATATATGGCCATTTGGACATGCCAAATAGCCAACTCTTCTCCACTGTTACAGTGGGTTGATTGTTAAGCACCAATGATCCGGAGAGGAGCCCTTTCTAGATGATAGAAGAGCTGATGTAACAGAATAAATATGGTTGAAAAAATGCGGCGTTACTCATACGAAAAGAGTTCAACCATTGCATTTTAGGAGAATGTACATACATCATATTTTTTTATTTTTTTTATTTTTTTTTTTAGCCCTGGACGCACCCTAGACCAGAAATGCTCCTATGCCTTTATGGCATCATGTGTTATATCGATTATGCTCATCTACATCATCAACCGTTGTCATAAAATTATACCCATCAACAAATGGAGGGTCATCACTGTTGACTTTTGTGTCAGATTGAACGAAATTTGGTGATAATAACATTGACGATATGAAAACATCTCCGCTATGGTTTTCTCAAACCAAACCTGCACAGATATGATATGGCTGTTCTTGAAGTACTTCCGATCCTCCTTTCAATAACAAACGAACAGACAAACAAACAACGCGTCCTTTTGGTCCGCGTCCGGATATTCAACATAGGTGTTCTAGTGTGGAGTGCCATTACGATTTGAAGACCAGTGAGCACATTTAGAATGAAAGACTAAATGAAAGATATTTTTTTTTTAACATTGCTGTTCTTATGTATTCAAGAACACCAAATGAGACGAGTGATCTAAACTGTTACAATGGTAGACCTTTTTGGTGCTGTAAACTGAAACACGCTTTTCAGTGTTCTGTTTTTTATTGTCCGTCACAATTTGAACACCAATGTTCACGTTTAGAATACAACTAAATGGACAGATTTGAACACGGCTGTTCTTGTTTATTCGAGAACACCGGAAGAGTTTCAAAAACTGGTTCATTAGAGCTTTTTGTGTTCTAAAGTGGAACACATGTTTAGTGTGTGGTTTCTCTCTTGCAAGAAACTGGCTTGTGTTTTACTGTCAGATTTGGGAGCAGATAGTGTTATTGGGATATGATATTGATTATTGACCCGGAAACTCTCCGGACCCTGGAAGACGACTGGTTCTCCTCTGTCAAATCTAATGCATATCTGTCAATAAACTGAATGGTCCCAAACCCCGGTGACATATTATATTTCTCTCAATCACGTGATGAATTGTTCATTCATTCATGACACGTGATCACTTATCCAGAAAGCTAACATCGCTTATGTAACACGAAACCAATTATAATTTCATTGTCAACGCAAAGTACGTGCAGGCTGCAAGGCGTGAAGTGAATGTACGGCAAGGCGTGAAGTCCTATATGTAACCCGATACACCAAATTAAAGCATGCTCTTCCGATTGTGCCGGTCCAGTGACCACGCGCTGACAATTAAGTTGATGTTCTGTTACATGAGGGAGGTGACAGGCTACTTGAATTGTGTAACGATCTCCGCCAGCCATTTAATTGTCATGGGTGTTGGGCGCCTGCATTGCATCAAGGGATAGAAGTGGGATTTTATTGTCATGGATGTAGGGGGCCTACGTCATGAGGTTTCAGGACAATTAGAGAACTATATCTATTCTTGTGTGACATTTCTCTGCATACATTGCTTGCGCTCCCTGCTAGCCCTATGCCATTCTCTCATTGTTAGAGTCTGTAACCTCTAAACTGTCGGTGGGAGGTAAACAATATGATGCCAGGAGAATGGTCAGGGCTATGCAAACTGACAACGACAACTCTTCCTGGTGTAATTCATCAAATGCAATTATAATCGAAGGCAAAGGTACAGCATGCGTGTATGATATTTGGGAAGATGCGTCTCGTGCATGTACATATCCCACACATCTATGTAATATCGCACATATGTGACGATTCACAGGTGATGATGGAATGAATATACAGTCAAACCCGTCATAAGCGACCACCCTTGGGAAACAGAAAAAAGTGGTCCCTTAAGACAGGTGGTCGTTTATTTAATATGGAAATCTCTAAAAGGAGGCGTTTATATTGTAGACTTTAAATACAGGTGGTCGCTCAATACAGGTGGTCGTAAGATCAGGTTTGACTGTACACGCTATATTCCATCCTCCCCACAGCGCATGCTCCATTTCGCAGGCTCCATTATCCATCCCTGCCTCCAATAGCGGAAGTTGACCTTTACTACGTTGCTATGACGTATAGGGGAAAGCCGACGTACGCACGGTTCAGTTTGAATCCGGCCGAACAACTCCTTCAGTTTTGCATATGAGCGAACTATTTTTCATATGCTCTGTCCAGATAAACAGGGAAAATAATCTCCAGATAATTTTTTTCAACGCTAGATCAACAGAGGTATTATGCAGACTTGAAAAGTAATCGAAATATTCGGCAAACATCTATTTTACTATATATGATGTCACTTTCGGCGATGTGCGCGAAGGCCCCGAATCCAGTCCAAAAATCTGACTGGTGGCTGGGGTGTTATTAGACCCCCAGCGAGGTGGTTGCCGCCCACAGTGATTATAAAATCACTGCAGGTTTTCATTGCCATTGGCCTTGTTAGGTTTACCTACCACCCGATTACTCCCATAAGGCTTCCGTGTCCGCACACTAGATTCAACTTTCTACGATGGTCGGCGAGCATGTCGTCTTTGTTAAGAGTGTTGTGAATTAGATTTACAGCGATTACACTCAAATAGACGTAAGTAGTATAGAAAGTACCGATTTCTTATGATTTTTGTGGAGAGTAAACCGTGGAGGGCTGTTGGCCTTTGACTCTTGACCTTGAGGTCACTTCTAGTTTGAGGTCTCTTCCGGTTGTGGTCACTTCCGGTCTGGCTATATTCTTCAGCCTGCATGGTCAAGTAAAAATACCCAGCGTAATAACAGCATCCTTGCAACTTTGCCTATGTAGAATGAACGGAGTAGCTAGATTTTAGTATACCATATAGTATTGCCTGTACTACGGATTTTATGTCGGCATCATTGAAAACTGTTGATCGCTTCTCTTTTGCAAAAAAATGAAAATGTTTCAAATACATTTTTCTGTTTATGGCTGCTTGGATCTTATTGCTGATAGTGTGTTTGTTTATAGACCCGGGACTGCGTTATGGATGACGGCTGGTTACGAAGATGGCAGTGTGACTAACGTCACAGGACCTACGAAATAGGGTGGGCATAAGGACTCCGACGGGCACTGAACTCTTGGAAATCCCCCCGCCCCAAGTTGAAATCCTGCCTATATTAAGATGGGCACAGCACAAGTCAGAATCACCAGTGATTTTCATCAAAAATCACCAGAAATTCTTATCAGAATTCGGTCAGCTCAGAACTTGCTGGTAACAGTCCACTAATGCACCATCATACAAAAAAATCAAGGTTCTAATGGCAACGGTTCTCCTTATTTTGCCGACGAAAGGATTCAGATGGACTCACTCACTCACTCACTCACTGACTACCGGACAATTTGCAGATGATAGCCTACTTCGTATGAACAATTTGCAGATGGCAGCCTACTTCGTAGGAAATTCAGGTATTATTCGCTCGATTTAGATTGATGAGTCCAAGAAAAGACGCAGGTAAAAAAACTTGAGTGAAAAGTTCACTCAGCTAAGAGTGGAAATTCATGACGCTCAAGTTCAGTGAAATTCAGTCAGGTTTCAGTGAAATTTATTTAATATTTATTTGGGCTGTCCAAATCGCTTTTCGTCCGTGGTCCGTCGTTCGTCCGTCCGTCGTCCGTCGTCAGTCCGTCCGTAAACAATTCTTGTTATCGCGATTTCTCAGGAACTACTTTATGGATCTTTCTCAAATTTGGTACACAGGTTCCCCTTGGGGTCTAGTTGTGCAAGATACCTTTTTTGGTCCGATTCGAAAATCCAATATGGCCACCACGCAGCCATCTTGGATTTCCCCATGAAACCTTGTTATCGCGATTTCTCAGGAACTACTGCATGGATCTTTCTCAAATTTGGTACACAGGTTCCCCTTGGGGTCTAGTTGTGCAAGATACCTTTTCTGGTCCGATTCGAAAATCCAATATGGCCACCAGGCAGCCATCTTGGATTTCCCCATGAAACCTTGTTATCGCGATTTCTCAGGAACTACTGCATGAATCTTTCTCAAATTTGGTACACAGGTTCCCCTTGGGGTCTAGTTGTGCAAGCTACCCTTTCTGGTCCGATTTGAAAATCCAATATGGCCACCAGGCAGCCATCTTGGATTTCCCCATGAAACTTTGTTATCGTCATTTCTCAAAAAGTACTGCATGGATCTTTCTCAAATTTGGTACACAGGTTCCCCTTAGGGTCTACTTGTGCAAGATGTCTTCTCCGGTCCGAATCGAAAATCCAATATGGCCACAAGGCAGCCATCTTTGATTTCCCTATGAAACCTTGTTATCGCGATTTCTCAGGAACTACTGCATGGATCTTTCTCAAATTTGGTACACAGGTTCCCCTTGGGATCTAGTTGTGCAAGATACCTTCTCTGGTCCGATTCGAAACTCCAATATGGCCACAAGGCAGCCATCTTGGATTTTCCCATGAAACCTTGTTATCGCGATTTCTCAGGAAGTGCTGCATGGATCTTTCTCAAATTTGGTACACAGGTTCCCCTTGGGGTTTAGTTGTGCAAGATACCTTTTTGGTCCCATTCGAAAACCCAATATGGCCACCAGGCAGCCAAACTTTATCGTCATTTCTCAGGAAGTACTGCATGGATCTGTCTCAGATTTGGTACACAGGTTCGCCTTGGCGTCTAGTTGTGGAAGATACCTTTTCTGGTCTGATTCCAAAATCCACTATGTTCATCAGGCGGCCATCTTGGATTTCCCCATGAAACTTTGTTATTGCGATTTCTCAGGAACTACTGCATGGATCTTTGTTAAATTTGGTACACAGATTCTCCTTGTCGTCTAGTTGTGCAAGATACCTTTGTGGTCCGATTCGAAAATCCAACATGGCCAACAGGCGGCCATCTTGGATTTTCCCCTGCAACTTTGTTATCGTGATTTCTCAGGAAGTACTCCATGGATCTTTCTCAAATTTGGTACACAGGTTCCCCTTAGGGTCTAGTTGTGCAAGGCACCTTTTTCTGTCCGAATCGAAAATCCAATATGGCCACAAGGCGGCCATCTTGAATTACCCCCTGAAACATTGTTATCGTGAATTCTCAGGAAATATTTCATGGATCTTTCTGAAATTTGGTACACAGGTCTCACATGGGGCCTAGTAGTGCAAGATACCTTTTTTGGTACGATTCAAAAATCCAAGTTACGCTTCAAATTAATACGGTATTCTCGAGTTGTGACGTTGCATCACTAGAGTCGGCGGATCAAACAACGGTGTTGCATATTCTATATATTGACTATAGAGAATATCCATACCTTCACCTTCCATATCAAGGAGTTCAAATAATTCGGAATTAAAATGTATTTCTTCAAATTTTAAATCAGTTTTCTTCAGTCCATGCAGTAGCAAGTCAACTGCCCAACCCTTTCGTCTGCCGGCGGGTCAGCTACATGAAGGGACGTCACTCTTGTGACTCAACATCACAACTCGATAACTGTAGACTACAGCATGTTTCGATCCAAGGAATATAATCAGGATTCAGGCACTTTCGAAGTTTCAAGTACAGTTTCTAGAAATCTTGAAACTCCTGAAACTTAGATTATATCTTGGTGTTTTTCAGTGTCCCTTTTCCGATCTTTTTCGCTCAGATTCGAAATTCTGTAAACAAAATTACAAATCAATCGTTTGTTCTTAGTAACAATGGACAAAAAGATCCTCTGGTCATTAGCTTACAATTATCGGACAATGGTGGGCGCCAAGATCCTTCAGGATCTCTCGTAATCCATATCCAGCGAGAAGACGTCATGTCTGACATACCGCTTGGACAGCTATATAACTCTTTAATATGGACTACATGAACACCCGCCGCCATATGTCACCGAAACGAGAGCGACAATTTGCATTATTTACCCAGGAAATCAGGACTCCGGTAAAAAGACGAAAATTAAGCATCCGTTGACAGTGTCTTGACCTTGGACGTGAACAACAAGATCTGCGTTCAAATATTTTTTCCTGTGAGGAATATAAACTGTTCAAGTAGACTTAGCTTCTGCATTTGGCGCTCAGCCACACGTAATATTTGTCAACAAACAATTTCTCTCAACAATATCTTTGAACTCGTCGTTGTACAAGGCCTATAAGTATCTGATCGCATAAAAACGGTTGAGAAGGAAGTCGATGTTTCTTATTATTGCAACGTCTGTGCAGTGTTTCGTCTGAAAGACAATTCTGCGTTGAATCACGTAATGATATAGGAAAACATCCGAGAAATGGGATATAGTATTTCTCAAATTATTTTCCAAAAACGTATGTGAGATAACGTTCATTCACCCTACACACGTACATGGGATGAGCGCGTGCGACGTTGGTTGACCAATCACGACGCTTGACACCAGATGCAGGCATAATGGGCTCCAACAACATTTCTGTCAGACTGTCGTTGATATTTTTTACTAACATACTAATTAAAGTAATAATTTAAATTATATGGGAAAAAAGAATCCCATATTAACTTGATCAAGGGATGAAAATTCCCACTATCGAGATTGAAAATACATCTCAACATCGCCCGGCGACTCAGTTGGGATGCATTTTTCTTCTCGAGAGTATGAATTTTCATCCCATGATTAAGTATCCACTTAGTCTCACAACGGACAATCCAGGAAAGCCTCAATGAACAGAATGTAGAGATTAAATCAACACGAGCACGGGAAAAATAACAAGGTATCATATGTAACGATCAAGGGCAACCTGCTATCACGTTTGTGTGAAATGACAAACGGACAGACGAACGGCCCTCAAAAGCAGTTGAGGGAAAAGATGTGATAACTTCAAAACGTTCTGCAGTTGATCTTGATGGACAAGAGCTGAGAAACAATTCATTTGATCAGCTTTCGTAATCTGGTGTTTTTATGGCGGGCAACCGAAATAACCACATGAGCTAAAACTGTGTTCAACGAGGGAATTTCGACAACAAATATGAAGATTGTCAAGGCTCTAAGCTAATAAAAAAAAATAAAAAAAAAAATAAAAAAAAAAATAAAGAAGCGATGGACCCATTAGGATAAGTGTGCAGTAAAATGAGACACTTTTACTTAAAATGAGACATTTTTACAGTTCAGTGCCAAAGTTTTTCATTCTGGATGTCAGAAGAGGCGCATTCTGGTATGCCAGGATGTGCTGGTATATCTATGATTATATCTCAGTCGTACGTCACATCTATCATCGTTTGTCACTACACACCTGGGGCTGTCCAGGCTACATTAATTGTTACGGTTCATATTTCCAAGGATTTATCTGTTCTTTAGACATTTATCAGTACCTGTATCATTTAAATTAGTTAAAAAAATATGTTTAATGAAGCTAAGTATTTCCAGAACATGAAGAATTAAAAATGATGATCTCACCTGCAGGAAATCGAAATACCAACTCTCAAGTAAAAATGCTCCAGGAGTAAAACGACAATTGTGGCTGTTCCTTCAAAGGACCTCAGTTTTATAGCTTGTCACAGGCTCCTCCCATATGATCTAATGTATGATGTGACGTCTTGCGAGCCTGGCTAATATAACAACAAATGAATACTTGAAATGCAGAGATTTCTATCGGCATCTTGTGAGGAACTCACTGAAAAACCATCATGCATAAAAAACATGGAACGATCTTTTACTTATCAGCTCGTCCAAATTGGTGATAGATTTTTGCTCAAAATATGCAAAAGCTACTAAATTATATCATCCCTGGTCATGATTCGTCTGACAAAGCCGAGCCACGACAGATATGTAGCAGCCAGAACGAAGATTAGCCGTTTTTTCAATAGGCTTTCCGAACAGCATTCGTGACCTCATGACCTCTCCAAACGTCCATATTTGAACGAATAAAAGCTCATTGCAATGTGTCGAATATTTCGCCTCCATCTGGTTGTTTCGGATTGAGATGTGTTCGTATCCGTGAATGTTTTGACTTAAGGGACGCCCCTATGTCGTTTCCTGTCTGACTTAAAAAGTTTGTCCTCTAGCATTTTCTCCGCATATAAACTCGACCTTCGTCATAATATACAGAGACGAAGGTGGTGTATCACACTCGAACTCCGTCCGTTGATTGGCTGTTATTTTAAAAAAGTCGATTCGAGTAATAGCTGTAGGCCTACTGCCCACATGTGCATACAGGACTGGTACGGAGTATACATACCTGCATCATGAAGGATGGTAAATTGCGGTCCTTCCATTTTCGTCTTTTACACCCTATTCTTCCCTGTAACACCACTGAAACATTGTGTCATATATTTTCTGACTGCGATGCAGTTAGTGAATTCTGGAGACTGGTAGATTGCGGATATAATATCAAGGAAGTTTTGAATAAAAAATGACGAAAACTTTTCCGGTACCCCACATGGTCGCCATTTTGAATTTTCCCATTATCCGTCCCAAAACTATCATAATCAAACCGCAATTGCATTACTTTGTAGAATCATTGTTTTCTCTGTGGGAAATATTTTATCTATAAATGCAAACTTGATGGAAAAAACCCTGAATTCAGTTCTTTTTTCTTGTGAACTCGAAATATATATATGGTCTCGAACATGATATACAGCCGGTTCGGTTCCAAATCAAATTGAAAATCTTGCATGTATCTCTGAAGAAAGGACTGATGCGTTAATAATGATCCAACTGGGTTCATACTCATGCAAGAATCATGAGACAATGCTTACAATAGCCAAGTCTGCGGACAACAATATGTCTAGACTTGAGTCTTTTCAGCTGCACAAAGACCCAGCCAATAGCTTCCTACATGAAGTATCTACCTTCAGCTGATAATAGTGCTATAGAAGTCGAAGTATGTAGAGAATGGGGTGATTACATGTGACCTGCAACAAAGAAAAACAGA
The DNA here is from genome assembly GCA_036873755.1 of Hanleya hanleyi. Lineage (NCBI taxonomy): Eukaryota > Metazoa > Mollusca > Polyplacophora > Lepidopleurida > Hanleyidae > Hanleya > Hanleya hanleyi. The sequence goes on from JAVTVY010010758.1 coordinate 16,611, forward strand.
ATAAAGATCAGCTTTGAAACAAAATAATATATATATTGAATGGCGTAAATTCACTCTACCCCATCTTCGGCAGTCGTGGTAAACAGGATTTTTATTCGTGTAGACACCGGAGAAAAGAATGTAGAGGAATTTCGAGTCCATAATCATAAAACTGTAATTTACCCCAGTGCATCACGGGATATCTGTCAGTTTAAAGCATCTGATTGGTCAACTCAAATTTTCAAAAAGAAATCAGGCATTGTCATTGGCCCGTGGATAATTGTGACAGAACATCCAGCTAATCGTGGAGATTTTGTGACGGTCCGTTTCGGTATGATTAGAGTGAGTGAGTGAGTGAGTGAATAGGGTTTAACGTCGCTTTCAACATTTTTTCAGCTATATCACGACGGGGAAGGGAAGGGAGGGGAGGGGGATAGACAGGGGAACCTACTTGTAACAGAGCAGATCTAATGCTGCCATTTTATAGTGCTGTCCCACTGAAATATCATGCCGTCGGTATGATTAGAATACTTAACCATTTAGCTATATGGATGATGTGGTTAACAGTGTTCAATGCTATACTGTGAAGAAAACAGGATTGTACAATCCGCTAACCGTTTAATTCTTCGATAATAATAGTGAATTGTCTGTGTCCACTTTACATGTGGACAATATCTTAAAGGAGAGTACGTGTCAATTAACCGAGAGCATTTCTCGGTACAACCGAAAACGAACCGATAGTTTATTCTGGATATGTATGTCCAGAGGCCAGAACTGATGATATACTCCATTCCCTCTCGGTTTGATGGCAAACAGATCGAACAATCGAGATGAACCGAGAGATTTCACGGCCCATGCACGATCTATATTAGTGAAAGTACCAGATTAGAAATATAGAAACCGAGAGAATACACCATACAGAGAGCCGTCTATAATCGAGACTGGGAATTTGTTGGATTGCTGTTGAGTTACCTCTAACTCTATCGGTTTATGGAACGTGGTATGTATAATTTTGATAGGTATAATTTCGATAGGTATAATTTGGAATAATACGTCACACTTTATCGGAAACGTTTTTAAACAGTTGGTCACCGTCTGGCTTCAATATAACTAATGGACTAAGTAATACGATCTAACATAGGCATGGATGTCACATATGAATAACATTGGGTTTAATATTTCAAAGCTGTGTGGACCCACCGCTGCACAACTGGTGTGCTTTTCGTTGTCTCTTAAACGACGATGGATGCATTCGTGCATACATTAAATATTGTATCCCACTACTCGAGAGATACAGTGATAGTTGACCTTGACCAAAGTCATCTTTTATTTGAAGAGCCTCGGTTTCATTAACTTGACCCACTGACAAATTATGAAGCAGCAGTGCAGTGTCTGTTTTTGAACTACGTCAGCTATCACTGGCGAAGTCTTGTGGAATGCACATTCTCTTTCTTCTTCTTCTTCTTCTTCTTCTTCTGCTTGTTCTTCTTATTCTTCTTCTTCTTCTCCCGACTTTCTTCTTCTTCTTCTTATCCCGACTTTCTTCTTCTCATTCTTCTTCTCCCGACTTTCTTCTTCTTCTTCTTCTTCTCCCGACTTTCTTCTTCTTCTTCTCCCACTTTCTTCTTCTTCTTCTCCCGACTTTCTTCTTCTTCTTCTCCCGACTTTCTTCCTCTTCTTCTCCCGACTTTCTTCTTCTTCTTCTCCCGACTTTCTTCTTCTTCTTCTCCCGACTTTCTTCTTCTTCTTCTCCCGACTTTCTTCTTCTTCTTCTTCTTCTTCTCCCGACTTTCTTCTTCTTCTTCTCCCGACTTTCTTCTTCTTCTTCTCCCGACTTTCTTCTTCTTCTTCTTCTCTCGACTTTCTTCTTCTTCTTCTTCTTCTTCTTCTTCTTCTTCTTCTCCTGACTTTCTTTACTTATTTCTTTAACTTGTCAACAAATTGACCGATTTCTCTCCAATTCCACCAGGATTATGTCGCGTACCAACACTGAAGCAGTAGGTCAAAGGCCAATGTCACTGTGGCCCAAAACTCAGAAATTATTAAAATTCGCATTTTTTTTGCGAGTGGATACATTAGGGGAAGACGATGTATCCCAGAACAAAATTACGGTCAAAGGTCAAAGTCACTTTGACCCACAAATCAGGAAACCATGGAAGTTTTAATTATTTTTTCGAGTGGATACATCAGTGGGAGACGATATGCTAGGTAATGAAATTGTTAAAGGTCAAAGAACTCCCTGCCCCCCCGAAAGACTCGTAGATTTCGTTTGAATAACGTAGGCCATAGTGTCGATTAGGATGGAATAAAACATTCCTCGGTACGCCGACTGAGCTCTAATTTCACTTCAACAAAGCACGGTATGACGGGGTAAAAGTTCATTGCGTAATCCCTACATAAACAATCAAATAATCAAATACATGTCCACACCCATACTGTTCTAACATATCACATCTTGCAGTGGCTCATGTTCTTCTGAAGCCCATGCCAATTTATAAATCCCATGTTTTCATATTATGTTATCACGTTAATAGGGGATATTATGGGTTATCAAATGTCGTACACACTTTTGTAATGGTCGCCCAGATGTTACAGGGTGCATGGGCGAGGCGTAATCTGATGAGTGTATGGAAGAAACAAGAGTTCGGAACTACCATATGTTCAGATGTCCAATGTACGAAAAAATATCACCCAACGCCAGAAAACTCATGAACGACACCCAGCAATTAACCGTGGTAGTAATGCTGCAGATGATCGAGATAATGTACTCTGCGACCACCGAATACATTTTATAAGGGACACCGAATATTGTCACACGATATGATAATCTCTCATATAGCAAGTCTTCCTTTTGATCTACATAGGATATGTTAGCAACCGAGATACATTGATTTCTGAGGTCCGTTTCATTATTGTCCTGCTAGCCTAAACACTATGTCCACAATAAGCAATTTCGATATAATCACAGGATGAAACGGCACTGACACATTTCGAAATGAAATAGGTTACCACCAACAGAGATACCTCGATTTTGAGGGCTTTCTATTCCCCTGTCCAACCAAAACAACATGACCAAAATAAATACGCACGATGACAAAGTACCAGTACAAATTGGCATAAGATAATAACAATGGCGATACCTTGATTTTGAGGGCTGCCTCATTGGCTTACAAAAGAATCTACGGTCAAATGTTTCGGCTTACTGTTCACCGATCCTCATGTATTTATTTATTTACTATTTATTGTGTGTGAGCGCGAGAGTGCATGCATGCATTATGATGACATTTATATATTTCTGGGTGCCACTCCGTTTAACATCCCCAATCACCTAACAAAAAATAATGATAGCCTCTTCTGATGTTCGTTCTACAGTCACAGAACTGATGTACACAGACGGACATGATATTCGAACAGTATGATAGACTGGTCAAAGCGAGTAAAAATAGAATCAGTGCTGTTCATTCCTTGATCATCGACAAACATTTAGATTCACATCTAGAGTTTCCTCTTTGGAAGATTCGGGGGTTCGGGAGAGATGACATCTTACATCGGGGGGCCTACACCCTCGACCCCCCCCCTCCCCCCTCCCCCATCAATCATCCTAATTAACCACTTAATACCGGTAACGGACAACAACAGTTATCAGCGCCGTTCGAGTTAGACTGGGCTGGCACAACAGTCTTGTATTGGCTCAGTAGGCTAGAGCGTCAGTCCTGTGTGAGCTTGTAGTACGGCAGGTGTCATAGACGACATGGATTCGATTCTCATCAGATCACTGCGTGATTTTCTACATTCTGTTCGGAATATCCTTTCGCTAGATATCCCTCTGGCTGTATCAAGAAAGTGGTTCCACATCCCGAGCCTGGCTTTGCCATGGCAATCAACTATGTAACGAGGGACCGAACTTTGACGTACAGTCTTAATACGCATGAACAGCACTCTGAGGAAGTAAAGACATGTTTCTGTTATCCTGATGAGGGCAGCCAGTTCAGGTTACACACCATCACATGATAGTAATTTGGCGTGGCACATATTTATAAAACTATACTCTCAATATTTTCCCGCGACTAATAACATATATTGTCAGAAGCCTGGCCCCAAACATGTAAAAAATGAAGTGACAATTATGTAACATGTTCTAAGCGACAGCCGGCGGAAGAGATTTCATAGAATCAATATCATCATGGCGACGGTGTGTGATTTAAATTTGCTGAAATTAATATTTTTATTTACAAAGTGACCAAGAAACGTCTAAGTTATGAACATCAACTATTGTAGAGAGATAAACAAAACGTATTACACAAAACAATTCACTTCCGGAATGAATATGGTCCAATCGCTGTAGCCGGTCTTCTATTCTCCGAGATAAGCCCGAAAGAAGAAATCATTTAGTGGTGTGTAACCTACAGACTCATATGCTACCTTGGCTTCCATCCGAAGTAGACTTGGCTTCTGGTGCAAATACAACAAACCAGCTCCCCGCTGTTACAGTGTAGGAAATTCTCGACCTCAACCAAACGGATCAGTAAACAGTAAGCATCCGTCTTGAAACAAATTGGAAAATCCGACCAGCTGCGTGCAACCCAGACAGCGCATCTAGCTGGAGCACACTGTTATAAATTACCGTTATTTCACAGTAAATGTATGTTGGAGCTTACAGTACATTCATTCGTAAACTCATTAATCTGTAAATTGAACTGTGATATTTCAGTTGACATCAACTGCAATGGGTAAACTGCGCACACACGTAACATAAAATTCTTGTTTTCTCTGAAAGGAGGCTGATATCTTTGCACACGAAACGCTCAGTTGCAGGAAACATCCGACATCTGCGTTGTACGATACAATATTCAGAGCATTATCAGAACACGCGCTGGGACGGACGCAGCGGTTAACTTTAATTTTCCGTCTATAGTACGGTTTGGTTTTGGTTTTATCCATCTTCACATTTCAAGCTAAATACTACACTAACGTTCCGTCATTTAGTGTTCGACTTGCATATGCGAAGATGGGTTTTATCTGACTGGAGTTGTATCCTACTATTCGTGTAATAATTGCACAGATTCGTTCGTGATTATTTACGAAGCTTGTGGTGATCGCATTTGTCAACACGAAGAGCAATGGCCATTTCGGCCTTCCAGTGACCTATACGTTGCCGCGGAACCGATAATTGTAGACAATGGTGCCACGTAATTGTATTGTTTAAAGAATGTGAAAACAACGGTAATTGTAAATTACAGGGCTACCCAAATTTCACAGTTGAATGCCTGTCAATAAACGGTGATTATAAAATACGGTGCAACATTTTACAGCTCAAAGCCTGTTAAAAAATAGTAATTGTAAAATACGGTGCAACGTAATTTTACAGTTGAATGTACTGGCACCTTTTCTGCCAGTACATTTAACTGTGAATTTACGGTCTGATTTATAACAGTGCAGTGTCAGGAAAGACAGTACAAGCAGACTAAAAGGAAACCACTGAATGCAGTCTAAATTTGAATTTCTAAACCAGGGAATAACCAGTGCAAAGTTACACCGACTTCAATCTAACCGGAACAACATCTTTCGCGTTCGCTAAGCAAAGGCAATTAAATTGGGAAATATTATGAGGACGAATATAGGCTGTCAGTCTGCTGCATACTCAAACGCAATAACAAACAACAAGCAAACAAGAACATGAATGATCTTAGAGTTAGAACGTCTTGATTCAAGATATCAGCGTTAAATCCCAGACAGGCATACAATACACACTTTAGTAAAATATACATTCGAATAACGTTACAAAATTGAGTAGCAAAATGTGTTCTTTGAATGTTTCGTCCCTGAAAACAATAGCAATGATCCAACCTTGTTGAAGTATGTTTTTGTTAGTGTTTAATCACTTCCAGATGATGCTTTCACGAGTTTTTTTTTCAATGCTAAAGTTGTTTTCTTCTGAGCTGTCTATGTAGCGTTCATATAATATTGAATACATTATTACATTACCTCTCTATCTTAGGTTCAGACAACTAGACGAACAAGCAGCCAGAGGATGCTAGGTCCCCCGCCGAAATGGCAGCAATATTTTTTAGCATTGTTGGTCTTAGGGGATATACATGAGGGAGGCAACTGCTGCTTCATAGGCGTTGGATGTGGAAGGGTCTTTCTGCCTTCCCAAGTTTTAAGATCAACTCAGAACGATTTTCCTGAAAGTTGATTGCTTCTGTGATATAGTTTCCATGCAGTGAAGCACCGAGAAGCATCCCCAAGTGACATCTCAAGGCATTATCTGCAAACTAAATTTGACGAGAAGCTGAAGGCATCAACCTGTTGCCCGGAAACCAAATTTTAAATTGCCACCAGTTGTCGCCACCTGTAGGTGCAAGTGAGCGAAATGCAATCCCAAGCATCATCTCATGGCATGGTAGCCTACATGTATTAGCCTATAGTATCTTCTACAGGGGGCTAATGATCGGCTGATGCAGCAACAACAACATTTTCCCAGTTAGACGGCAGATTCAAAAACGAGGCCGCGCTATGTCATCAGTCAACTGAGACAGTCACGTGGTTGTGTATGAAGATTGGGGTGGGTCTTATCTAATAGTGATCCAATGAAAATGCTCGTATTAGTTTAAAATGGCGGGGTCGAATGACCAATCACTGAACGGGAGACAGCTGGAACAGTATGTTGACACTGTCTGTTAATACAGGGGCGTCGGAAGCAAATTCAAAGTGGTACGGCCACTATCATTGCACTTTAGGTGAGGATCCAGGGGCCGCCCAGGCCCCAGATGCTCCTGGGGTCTAGATCGCCGAAGAAGCGTTCTGAGCGATTTCTGGCGTCAATCAAAATCACTCTGCATTGAAGTATATTTTTAGTTCTTTCCTAACCCTTTTACCATTGAAAACGCAATCGATGGTGGTTTTCTGCGATGCTGAATTACAAAAAATTGTGTATAGTATAGTACTGTATCCTAGGCACATCGTGTAGAAGTAACCGAGATGATGCATCGATAATGTATACCAAATTTTACATTGAGCATTTGAACAGTGTCAGAGATAGAGATCATTAATGATTTTACATAAATTAAAGATGGTTGCCCATCCTTCCCGTCACTCAGAGGAACTAATGTGGTTATTCATTAATGCAAGTCTCTTCATACATCGATGCTGTAAATCAAGTTTCGTATAGAACATTTGAATGGTATCAGAGATAAACATCATTAAAGATTCTTGAATAAATTAAAGATGGCCGCCAAGATTTCCGCCCAATCAGAGAAACCAGATCTGTCATTCATCGTAAGTCTCTTGATGCATCAATGATGTATACCAAATTTTACACTGAGCACTCCAACGGAATCAGAGATAGATCATTAATGATTTTGCCTAAATTAAAGATGGCCACCAAAGGTTTTCAGTCAATCAGGTCCCGATTCAAAGTATCTGGATGTATTGATGATACATACCTACCTTCATATAAAACAATTGAATGGTAACCGAGATATGTATGCTATCATTATCGATTTCGCATGAATTAAAGATGGCATCCAGGGTTCCCAGCTAATCAGAAAAGCCTGTTTGGTAATTCGTTGAAAGTTGCTTGATGTATCGATGATGTATATCAAATTTCGTATTGAACAGTTGAATGGTTTCCGAGATATGGATCATTATCCATTTTGCATGAAATTAAAGATGGCTGCTAAGGTACCAATCAGGTCCCAATTCTATAGGCTTCTGGTCCTTGACTAGGCAAATAAGCATACCAAATTTGGAATTCATCAGCGAAACAGTTTTCCGGCTATCTCGCTCACGAACGGACGTACGGACAGACGGACGTACAAGATGATGACAATACCCCATGGCCAAAAATGGCCGAGGGGTAAAAACATGGGTCTGTGCCTGATAAATTTTAAGCCTTTTGGGGTTGCAACTCATTCATAGAAAGCTCCCTGTACATGAACAACTGCACTGACAACTGCATGCCATCATCTGTCAGTCTGTAGACCAGCAAGGTTGAATTCAGTTCAATTCAGGAAATTGATCATATGCACATTAGGAACACAGTTGTAATTAATATAGTAATATACGTGTGTAGACAAATGATTGGTGCAGAAGCTTCAGGGTAAATCCTATGATGTGCAATACAATTATTTGTTAGCAAAATTGAAGGAAATGTTGTCCTTCGTTTAAGATGACACGAAATTCAAAAATCAGGGATTCAGTACTGCGGGGATTTCCCCGCCAGTTATTTCACATTATACTTCTGAAATAAAATATGGTTCATGCAAAAGCTTTAGGGTAAATCATATGATGTGGAATAGAATGATTTCATATAGCAAAATTGAAGGCCCATTTTGACCGGAACGGACAAGAAGAAGAGAAACTCAGTGGTGCCACCTTCAGACAGATGTTGCTGAAATGCAATACGGACTGGCGTCCTGTTGCAAGGAATGCGTATTCCGAATTTCGGAATAACCCAACACAGCATTAGGAAGTTATCGCTTCGAACAGATGTACACGGAAAAAAATCTATTTTGACCCAGTGGCGCCACCTTCAGGCCGATGTTGGTGAAATGCAATACGGACTGACCTCTTGTCGCAAGGAATGCGAATGCTGAATTTCGGAAGAATCCAACAGAGCGTTAGGAAGTTATCGCTTCGAACAGACATGCACGGACGTACACGAACATCCACGGACTCAAAGAAGCAAGAACCAGTGGCGCTACCTTCAGGCAGATGTTGCTGAAATGTAATACGGACTGGCGTCTTGTCACAAGGAATGCGTATTCTAATTTTGGAAGAATCCAACAAAACTTTAGGAAGTTATCACTTCGAACAGACATGCACGGACGTACACGGACATCCACGGATGCAAAGAAGCAAGAACTAGTGGCGCCACCTTCAGGCAGATGTTGCTGAAATGCAATACGGACTGGCCTCTTGTCGCAAGGAATGCGAATGCTGAATTTCGGAAGAATCCAACAAAGCGTTAGAAAGTTATCGCTTCGAACAGACATGCACGGACGTACACGAACATCCACGGACACAAAGAAGTAAGAACCAGTGGCGCCACCTTCAGGCAGATGTTGCTGAGATGTAATACAGACTGGCATCTTGTCGCAAGGTATGCATATTCCGAATTTCGGAAGAATTCAACAAAGCATTAGGAAGTTATCACTTCGAACAGACGTACACGGACATTCACGGATACGAAGAAGCAAGAACTAGTGGCGCCACCTTCAAGCAGATGTTGCTGAAATGCAATACGGACTGGTGTCTTGTCGCAAGGAATGCGTATGCCGAATTTCGGAAGAATCCAACTAAGCGTTAGAAAGTTATCGCTTCGAACAGACATGCACGGACGTACACGGACATCCACATACGCAAAGAAGCAAGAACTAGCGGCGCCACCTTCAGGCAGATGTTGCTGAAATGCAATACGGACTGGCGTCTTGCCGCAAGGAATGCATATTCCGAATTTCGGAAGAATCCAACTAAGCGTTAGAAAGTTATCGCTTCGAACAGACATGCACGGACGTACACGGACATCCACATACGCAAAGAAGCAAGAACTAGCGGCGCCACCTTCAGGCAGATGTTGCTGAAATGCAATACGGACTGGCGTCTTGCCGCAAGGAATGCATATTCCGAATTTCGGAAGAATCCAACAAAGCGTTAGGAAGTTATCGCTTCGAACAGACATGGACGGACACACGGACATCCACGGACACAAAGAAGCAAGAACCATTTTAAAAATAAAGGTAATTATAGAACAAAAACGTATAAATGAAAGTATCATTTTCTTTATTCAATACTTAGAATTCTTACGGCATTTGGATGTGAGAATATAGATGTGATTGTGGATATGTAGATATGGATGTGGATATGTAGATGTGGATGTGAATATGTAGATGTGGCTGTGAATATGTAGATGTGGATATATAGATGTGGATATGTGGATGTCGATATATAGATGTGGATATGTGGATGTCGATATATAGATGAGGATATGTAGATGTGGATATATAGATGTGGATATGTGGATGTCGATATATAGATGTGGATATGTGGATGTCGATATATAGATGTGGATATATAGATGTGGATATGTGGATGTCGATATATAGATGTGGAGATTATCTTGGAATAAAATGGATAAGGTAAGTCATTTTCTAGATAGACCATAATAACATGCGATCAAACAGACTAATTATTCTTTATATATGGTTAAGAGAGAGAGAATTTAGGTTTAACGTCGTGTTTACATATGGTTAAATAGCCTATGGCAAAGATTAGTTATAATAATAGAATATTGTTCTGCATGTACACGTAAAGTGCGATAAACCATAAAGTCTTGGACAAAGAAGGCATGCTTTTAATAATCCTTATTTTACTGTCTTTTAATATATGATATTGAATTATGCTAGTTGGAACCTATACATTCACGAATGTGACTTAATTGTAATGGAAATTTAGAACATGGCAGTGTGACTAACGTCACAGCACCAACGAAGTAGGATGAGCATTAGGACTTCGACAGGCACTGAACTCTTGGAAATCCCCCTGCCCCAAGCTGAAATCCTGCCTATATTAAGATGGGCACAGCCCAAGTCAAAATCACCAGTGATCTTCATCAAAAATCTCCAGAAATTTTCATCAAAAGTAGGTCAGCTCAGAATTTGCTGGTAACAATCCCCTATTGCACCTTCATGCAAAAAAAAAACAACAAGGTTATAATGTCAACGGTTCTCCTTATTTTGCCGACGAAAGGATTCGGATGGACTCACTCACTGACTACCGGACAATTTGCAGATGGTAGCTTACTTCATAGGAATAAAATGTCTAGGCAAGAATACATCTAAATGAGGAAATAAAACCATATAGCTAGTGTTGTCTTCAAGAGTTGGGTTACCTACCGTTATACTTATCCCTCCAATAACACCCATGTAATTGCATGCTTGTATATGTGTCTGCACTGGTATGACGGCTGGATTGAAATGAGCATGATAATTCCTTCTCTGTATGGGTTGATCTGTCATCATCCTGATTCGTTGAATTTTCACACGCTCATCGAATATTTAGGTATGGAGTGGAAGCATTAATGGGGTTTCCATTCGTTTAAACTACAGGGGTCCATAGATTTCCCCGCACCAATTGAGAAGGATTGTACCCGAAGTATCACGTGATCATACATCATTTACAGATTACACCTACGTCATCAAAAATAGTGGTAGCATACATGGTTTTTATTGATCGAATCATTGAAACTTCTCATACACCTTGATCTCTCCATGATCTTGAACCGGATCCAACCCGGACTAAATATAGCGACGGTTCTTTAAAACAATCACGTGATTAATCATGGTGGTTGCCTACTTGATTCTGATTCGTCGAGTTCTTGAATCTGAACCGGTTTTCCTCCCGAACCCTGGCTTTGTTCGCTCCTCATGTAACCCTCGTCATCTTCATCTGGCTTTCACCTCCTCATTTGACTTTCGCCTCCTCGTTCGACCAAAAGATTGTTCTCTCAGTGATCCTAATCATGATGAATTACAACACATATAAGGGAAGTGGGAAGAGGTGCCGACATACTGACAGAGCCACATGACTTCACAGTATGGTCTTCCGGTTAAACTATTCGAAAGCACGTACCAAGAATCTAACGATTCGTGATATGTGTTGTATCTCAGGTACGCTTTTATTGTACCTGTTCATGTGGCAACTTGGATGATATGACCACACGGCCCCTAGCACCGGCATAAGCGGTATTAGATACAAATCTATAGAGAGCTATGATGGAAATGCTCTGTCCCTCCCTCCCCATCTCCTCCTACTCATGTGACTTGAAGACCCTAATTTCCCACTACAGTCGTGTGTATATGTCCATATTACCGGAAGAATAAAGAAGGCTAATCTAAATTGTTTTCCGCTAGTAATTATACTCTTTTAAAATTAACAGATTAAAATCTTAACTTAGTACAGGTGTGCTTAATAAGCGTCAAAAGATAAGGGACCTGACATACAGGGACGAGATAAATACCTTCGGCACGGTAATACAGGCGGCATGCCAACAAATGCCTGTTGTTTGATACAAGATCAGATCATCTTTCACTTACCTGAACTAAAATATGTCATTATAAGTTTGACATATCATTTTATATGCCACTGGGTAGGGGAAACGTTCTTGAAAATGCCCACTTCACAACAAATAAATTTGCCTTCCTCAGAGATCTGGTTTTTTGACCATGGGTTCTGGATGAAATTGGAGCGATATGCAAGAGGTGGGAAAAATTGATGACGTCTGGCGACTAAAAAGCAACCATATGGCTCTACAGGAAAGCATCCCTCGGCACCTAACATTCAGACAAGAGAATACGGTGGATTGTCGGACGCAGCCTTAGTATCTCAGCCGCGCTTTTATTGCAGCTGTTCATGAGGAGACTATGAAGTAACCACACGGTCCCTAGCACCGTCTTAAGCGGAAGTACATACGCTATTTTCGGTGACAAGCAATCCTCGAATTATCTCAATAACAAGCGTCAGATCCTACATTCAATATTCAGTCGTGATACATATAAAAATTCCCACCTCATTAATCACAAGACCAGTTTCGTATAACAGTCAGCACCAATTCCAAATGGGTATAAAATGAAAATGATAGGGAATGAAATATACGACACATTGCCTGGCTTCTGATTTGCTCAAATATTGGTAAATTCGGAGAGGTCGTGAGGTCGTGAATGTGATTCGGCATTCCAAAAAATTACGACTGGTCTTAGCTATGTCAAACTCATATTTTGCCATGGTATTGTTAGACGAATCATGGTTAGAGATGATGTTTTTGGCAGACAAAATGGACTGCGTTGGCAAATGCCCCAATCAAATCTTCTTAACAATCAGGGCTCCCATTGACAAATAGCCAAAATATAAGGCAAATATAGGTATATATAATGACCAAAATATAGGGTAAATATAGGCAAAATCCAGAAAACAGCGCATTTCAGTCATCAATAAGGATAATTACTTGTTAATTACAATCTCATAGGATCAGTGTTTTTATCCAAAAACAACCTTTACTCATCACTGGGACAATGTAGTAAAGAAGAAACACAATACAATTCAGTTTGAACACATCCAACTCGGTCGCGTTGTTATTTTGGAAGATTTAAATAAAATTCGCTTATATGTATCACAATAAATACAAGGTCAGGGCTGTGCGAAAAAGCAAGAATAATCCTGAAAATATAGGAATAATAGGGCAAAATCGGTCAAATTTGAGAAAATATAGGAAAAATAGGGGAGAGCAGAAAATATAGGGGAAAATAGGGCCAGTGGGAACCCTGAGAATGTACGGAATAACCTGTGATGGTATAACTTGTGACCATTAAATGGGTAGTTTTTATAAGCGCCACCCTTTGTTTTTCATTTTTGTTAGGGTATAGCGTTTCAAAACAGTAGGCACTACAGTCAACACTTCGAGGAGTTTCAAACACAGCTGTCAGGCGGTTATTTGTAGTAGCGCCTTGCTATACACTACACTCTTTAGAGTTCAAAGAGGGAATCTCGGAAGAATGTCCATGAGCACCCGCACCTGCTAAACTATCTTCTTCCCATCGCGAATTGGTCGGTGTATACCGTCAGGCACATACTGAGTAAAGAACTACACCAAAACAAAGTACAGCTATTCTCCCATTTAGTAGATACATGCGATCTTTATTACCCAACGTGGCGATAACAAGAAACAGATTTATTTAACTTAGTAGATCATGCAGTCCTCTGTCTGTAGCAGTAAAGTACGTAAATACTCGTATAGATCAGACTGCCAGAAACTGTCAATCTTTTGCCGGCATGCGAAAAGTTGCGGGACCAGTAGACAAACTGTATATTTACACTGATACATGTAATGTACTTACATTTGCACTGTAAAAAACATGCATTGAAGCTGATGTGTGTTATAAATCTGATAAAATATGCATAAATGTTCGTGAAATCTGTCAATTTTATCTTGTGTGTATCCCTTTTTATACGCCCGCCAATATGACGGAGGTATTGTGATGGCGATTTCCGTCCGTCCGTTCGTGTCCGATCTATATCCGTAACAGTTTTTTTTATCTAAAACTTCTTTTTGTGAGTGGATACCAAAATTGAGGTCGAGGTCAAATGTCAAAATTTTATTTTTTGTGACTTGACACATAAAGGGGTAAAACATGTGTCGCGTACCAAACTTGAGTTCAAGGTCAAAAGGTCAGGTTCACCATGACCCCAGAAATCAGGAAACCATTAAAAATCGAAAATATTGTTTTTGAATGGATACATCAAGGGATGGCGATGTGTTACGTACCACGATAGAGGTCAAGGTAAAAGGTCAAGGTCACTGTGGTCCAAATCATTGAGAATTAAGCTGAAATCCTGCCTACATTAAGATGGGCACAGCCCAAGTCAAAATCACCAGTGATTTTCATCAAAAATCTCCAGAAATTTTCATCAAAAGTAGGTCAGCTCAGAAGTTACTGGTAACAGTCCGCTAATGCACCTTCATGCAAAAAATCAAGGTTCCAATGTCAACGGTTCCCCTTATTTTGTCGACGAAAGGATTCGGATGGACTCACTCACTGACTATCGGACAATTTGCAGATGGTAGCTTACTTCGTAGGAAAAACATGTCTAGGCAAGAATACATCTAAATGAGGAAATAAAACCATATAGCTAGTGTTGTCTTCAAGAGTTGGGTTACCTACCGTTATACTTATCCCTCCAATAACACCCATGTATAATTGCATGCTTGTATATGTGTCTGCACTGGTATGACGGCTGGATTGAAATGAGCATGATAATTCCTTCTCTGTATAGGTTGATCTGTCATCATCCTGATTCGTTGAATTTTCACACGCTCATCGAATATTTAGGTATGGAGTGGAAGCATTAATGGGGTTTCCATTCGTTTAAACTACAGGGGTCCATAGATTTCCCCGCACCAATTGAGACGGATTGTACCCGAAGTATCACGTGATCATACATCATTTACAGATTACACCTACGTCTTCAAAAATAGTGGTAGCATACATGGTTTTTATTGATCGAATCATTGAAACTTCTCATACACCTTGATCTCTCCATGATCTTGAACCGGATCCAACCCGGACTAAATATAGCGACGGTTCTTTAAAACAATCACGTGATTAATCATGGTGGTTGCCTACTTGATTCTGATTCGTCGAGTTCTTGAATCTGAACCGGTTTTCCTCCCGAACCCTGGCTTTGTTCGCTCCTCATGTAACCCTCGTCATCTTCATCTGGCTTTCACCCTCCTCATTTGACTTTCGCCTCCTCATTCGACCAAAAGATTGTTCTCTCAGTGATCCTAATCATGATGAATTACAACACATATAAGGGAAGTGGGAAGAGGTGCCGACATACTGACAGAGCCACATGACTTCACAGTATGGTCTTCCGGTTAAACTATTCGAAAGCACGTACCAAGAATCTAACGATTCGTGATATGTGTTGTACCTCAGGTACGCTTTTATTGTACCTGTTCATGTGGCAACTTGGATGATATGACCACACGGCCCCTAGCACCGGCATAAGCGGTATTAGATACAAATCTATAGAGAGCTAGGATGGAAATGTTCTGTCCCTCCCTCCCCATCTCCTCCTACTCATGTGACTTGAAGACCCTAATTTCCCACTACAGTCGTGTGTATATGTCCATATTACCGGAAGAATAAAGAAGGCTAATCTAAGTTGTTTTCCGCTAGTAATTATACTCTTTTAAAATTAACAGATTAAAATCTTAATTTAGTACAGGTGTGCTTAATAAGCGTCAAAAGATAAGGGACCGGACATACAGGGATGAGATAAATACGTTCGTCACGATAATACAGGTGGCATGCCAACAAATGGCTGTTGTTCGATACAAGATCAGATCGTCTTTCTCTTACATGAGCTAAAATACCTCATTATACGGTTGACATATCATTTTTTTGTGCCACTGGATAGGGGAAACGGTCTTGAAAATGCCCACTCCACACCAAATAAATTTGCCTTCCTCAGAGATCTGTTTTTGGGACCATGGGTTCTGGATGAAATTGGAGCGATTTGCAAGAGGTGGGGAAAATTGATGACGTCTGGCGACTAAAAAGCAACCATATGGCTCTACAGGAAAGCATCCCTCGGCACCTAACATTCAGACAAGAGAATACGGTGGATTCTCGGACGCAGCCTTAGTATCTCAGCCGCGCTTTTATTGCAGCTGTTCATGAGGAGACTATGAAGTAACCACACGGTCCCTAGCACCGTCTTAAGCGGAAGTACATACGCTATTTTCGGTGACAAGCAATCCTCGAATTATCTCAATAACAAGCGTCAGATCCTACATTCAATATTCAGTCGTGATACATATAAAAATTCCCACCTCATTAATCACAAGACCAGTTTCGTATAACAGTCAGCACCAATTCCAAATGGGTATAAAATGAAAATGATAGGGAATGAAATATACGACACATTGCCTGGCTTCTGATTTGCTCAAATATTGGTAAATTCGGAGAGGTCGTGAGGTCGTGAATGTGATTCGGCATTCCAAAAAATTACGACTGGTCTTAGCTATGTCAAACTCATATTTTGCCATGGTATTGTTAGACGAATCATGGTTAGAGATGATGTTTTTGGCAGACAAAATGGACTGCGTTGGCAAATGCCCCAATCAAATCTTCTTAACAATCAGGGCTCCCATTGACAAATAGCCAAAATATAAGGCAAATATAGGTATATATAATGACCAAAATATAGGGTAAATATAGGCAAAATCCAGAAAACAGCGCATTTCAGTCATCAATAAGGATAATTACTTGTTAATTACAATCTCATAGGATCAGTGTTTTTATCCAAAAACAACCTTTACTCATCACTGGGACAATGTAGTAAAGAAGAAACACAATACAATTCAGTTTGAACACATCCAACTCGGTCGCGTTGTTATTTTGGAAGATTTAAATAAAATTCGCTTATATGTATCACAATAAATACAAGGTCAGGGCTGTGCGAAAAAGCAAGAATAATCCTGAAAATATAGGAATAATAGGGCAAAATCGGTCAAATTTGAGAAAATATAGGAAAAATAGGGGAGAGCAGAAAATATAGGGGAAAATAGGGCCAGTGGGAACCCTGAGAATGTACGGAATAACCTGTGATGGTATAACTTGTGACCATTAAATGGGTAGTTTTTATAAGCGCCACCCTTTGTTTTTCATTTTTGTTAGGGTATAGCGTTTCAAAACAGTAGGCACTACAGTCAACACTTCGAGGAGTTTCAAACACAGCTGTCAGGCGGTTATTTGTAGTAGCGCCTTGCTATACACTACACTCTTTAGAGTTCAAAGAGGGAATCTCGGAAGAATGTCCATGAGCACCCGCACCTGCTAAACTATCTTCTTCCCATCGCGAATTGGTCGGTGTATACCGTCAGGCACATACTGAGTAAAGAACTACACCAAAACAAAGTACAGCTATTCTCCCATTTAGTAGATACATGCGATCTTTATTACCCAACGTGGCGATAACAAGAAACAGATTTATTTAACTTAGTAGATCATGCAGTCCTCTGTCTGTAGCAGTAAAGTACGTAAATACTCGTATAGATCAGACTGCCAGAAACTGTCAATCTTTTGCCGGCATGCGAAAAGTTGCGGGACCAGTAGACAAACTGTATATTTACACTGATACATGTAATGTACTTACATTTGCACTGTGAAAAACATGTATTGAAGCTGATGTGTGTTATAAATCTGATAAAATATGCATAAATGTTCGTGAAATCTGTCAATTTTATCTTGTGTGTATCCCTTTTTATACGCCCGCCAATATGACGGAGGTATTGTGATGGCGATTTCCGTCCGTCCGTTCGTGTCCGATCTATATCCGTAACAGTTTTTTTTATCTAAAACTGCTTTTTGTGAGTGGATACCAAAATTGAGGTCGAGGTCAAATGTCAAAATTTTATTTTTTGTGACTTGACACATAAAGGGGTAAAACATGTGTCGCGTACCAAACTTGAGTTCAAGGTCAAAAGGTCAGGTTCACCATGACCCCAGAAATCAGGAAACCATTAAAAATCGAAAATATTGTTTTTGAATGGATACATCAAGGGATGGCGATGTGTTACGTACCACGATAGAGGTCAAGGTAAAAGGTCAAGGTCACTGTGGTCCAAAATCATTGAGAATTACATTTTTTTCGGGAGTGAATACATTAAGGAGCGATAATGTTGAGTACCGAACTAGAAGTCAAAAGGTCAAAGGTCTATGTCAGTCAGCCCGAAGTGCAGTACATAGTTAAGATTCTAGATTCAGTAATATAACTCCAATTCAGGGTTGTGGAATGTGACAAAATTCCATGTATATCACTAAGTCATGGAAAACATATCCATTTGGCGATGCACTGCATGTGTCCTTCGAATATACCTTGACACAGAAAGAAACGAAACACCCTGTTGATTTTGAGGTCAAAATATCAAGGGTCACCGAATTCCCAAACCAGACAATGCTGTGGGATTGTGACTTCAAATGTGCTGATATAGATTAGAAGGAAGTAATTCTTTTCCCTATCTCTCGCAATGTTAAATGACATGATTTCATTGAAAGATCTCTACTTTACTGTCATCAGAGCAATAATTCCCGGACATTATGTTTCATCACAATATGTCGGTGATCACTTAGACGGTATGAAAACATGGTGTCATCCAGTACCAATTTCAATGAAACAAGGCCGACCGGGGGTGCCCGATTTTACTAGTTCCGCGTTGTAGACAATACTGGAATTCAACTGGCCAGCGCGTGTTAATTACGCGAAGGATTTGCGTGAAATTTACAGACAATATTTCAGTCTCATAACCAGATACATTCGGGTACGAACATTGCCCGACATAATGAATCGGTGGATTAGTTCCATTTTACCTCCAGAATCATATGAAACCGTATTCAATGTCACTTCTATGGATGGACCAAACAGAATCCAGATACATTCGAGATGTGAGGGTAATTGCTTATTTCCAAGTGTTTTTGAGAAAACCTATACCATTGGTCCATCAGTTGTGATATCCTCGTTGATGGATTCCGCCTCCGCATGCGCAAGCGAAAGATCAGGCCTCGGGCCTCGCATTCTACTAATACTTTCCCCGTTTTGGCCGTTTCTTCTATCTAACGGTTACATAGTTCATCACTTCAGATCACTTGGTAGGGCTATTACATCATTGATCTAGGATATGCTTCAAAGCGATCTCAGTAAACTCAGATATAATATCACGGAATATCTCCTTAATATACCTTATTGCTTTACCTAAATATTGAGCTCCAAAGAAGCTTGTTTTGAAATTTGAAAATATTATTACACTATTTGTTTGAGATGAAACTGTAAACCGTGTGTATGTTGGATAAGAGATGAAAGGGATATAGACATCACCACCAATCTCGTTCTCGGTATATATTTTGTAACAGATTATATAAATATTTGGAACGGTCGTGTTGTAAACTGTCAATTGCCGTTCATATATATTTGGTATCGCGGTCATTATCGGGGAGCCCGTATATACATAGTTACAGCAGTACTTGTCATCCCGCATTGCATAACTGATTACATAATTGGATCATAATGAATATAAAGTACCCGGGTTCGTTTACAAACTACTTTCACAATGAGATAGTTACACTAAAACATCACAGCGTTAATCGTATAGGCTTGTGACCTGTTATCATTTCGTGTTAGTAGATGTCGAATGAAAGCACTCACATTCTCAAGTGCGCAATGTACCAGTTTAGGAGTAATGTAGGAACACAATATGTACGCATGCAGCAGGTTCAATCGCAGTAAACGCGTATGTAATATAACTTACATCACTTCTTGTATCTTACACCAGGGCAATCTCAGCAAACTCGAAGGAGGGAGGGAATTTGGCTTAATGTCACACTCAAGTTTGTTTCACTCATATGGTGACAGTCGGTTTGGTTGGTGGAGGGAGCCGGAGTACCCGGAGAGAACCACCGCCCTTCGGCAAGTAACTGGCAGACTTTCACACATGGACCAGCTGGGCTAGAACCCGTGCCGGCTCAGCGGTGTGAGGCTAGCGGTCACCAGCGAAGCGCCTTAGACCACTCGGCCACCGAGGGCCCCCAGCAAACTCAGATATACTAATATCACAAAATATTATATCTGACTTCAGCGCTATATAAATCCCGTGCGAATTTGAAACTACATTTGTTGGCCAATCAGGTGGCTAGCTTGGTGAAATAATTTCATTTATCACGCCCACAGTAATTACACACGGTAGCACGTAGACTAATATATAAACATTATCCTGAAACAGTATCCAAATATGGCATCATTTCCAGACGGTATGTGTGGTAAAGCGTAAAGACCAAAGTGTTTACTCCCGCCGAGAAATTTGGTTTTGTTTGTGGGTAGAAAATGTCAATCATTGTCAGAAAGAAAAGGTAGAAATAGTCGTGACTGGCTTATTATGGGATCTCGTGGAATATCGGCGAAAATTTCGCACGAAGGTTTCATAGCGTTACGTCTAGATGGTATTCCCCTGATTTACCATCTTGGTTTACCTAGATCGACACCAGGGCTATAAAAATCCCGTGCGAATTTCAAACTACATTTATTAGCCAATCAGGTAGCTAGCTGGATGAAACAACTTTAAAATGACGCCCGATGTGTTTACACACTGGAGCACGTGGACCAATACAGTAAACAGCACAGAGAAACATTATCCAAAGAAGACATCATGTCTAGACGGTTACATAGTTCATCACTTCAGATCACTTGGTAGGGCTATTACATCATTGATCTAGGATATGCTTCAAAGCGATCTCAGTAAACTCAGATATAATATCACGGAATATGTCCTTAATATACCATATTGCTTTACCTAAATATTGAGCTCCAAAGAAGCTTGTTTTGAAATTTGAAAATATTATTACACTATTTGTTTGAGATGAAACTGTAAACCGTGTGTATGTTGGATAAGAGATGAAAGGGATATAGACATCACCACCAATCTCGTTCTCGGTATATATTTTGTAACAGATTATATAAATATTTGGAACGGTCGTGTTGTAAACTGTCAATTGCCGTTCATATATATTTGGTATCGCGGTCATTATCGGGGAGCCCGTATATACATAGTTACAGCAGTACTTGTCATCCCGCATTGCATAACTGATTACATAATTGGATCATAATGAATATAAAGTACCCGGGTTCGTTTACAAACTACTTTCACAATGAGATAGTTACACTAAAACATCACAGCGTTAATCGTATAGGCTTGTGACCTGTTATCATTTCGTGTTAGTAGATGTCGAATGAAAGCACTCACATTCTCAAGTGCGCAATGTACCAGTTTAGGAGTAATGTAGGAACACAATATGTACGCATGCAGCAGGTTCAATCGCAGTAAACGCGTATGTAATATAACTTACATCACTTCTTGTATCTTACACCAGGGCAATCTCAGCAAACTCGAAGGAGGGAGGGAATTTGGCTTAATGTCACACTCAAGTTTGTTTCACTCATATGGTGACAGTCAGTTTGGTTGGTGGAGGCAGCCGGAGTACCCGGAGAGAACCACCGCCCTTCGGCAAGTAACTGACAGACTTTCACACATGGACCAGCTGGGCTAGAACCCGTGCCGGCTCAACGGTGTGAGGCTAGCGGTCACCAGCGAAGCGCCTTATACCACTCGGCCACCGAGGGCCCTCAGCAAACTCAGATATAATATCACAAAATATTATATCTGACTTCAGCGCTATATAAATCCCGTGCGAATTTGAAACTACATTTGTTGGCCAATCAGGTGGCTAGCTTGGTGAAACAATTTCATTTATCACGCCCACAGTAATTACACACGGTAGCACGTAGACTAATATATAAACATTATCCTGAAACAGTATCCAAATATGGCATCATTTCCAGACGGTATGTGTGGTGAAGCGTAAAGACCAAAGAGTTTACTCCCGCCGAGAAATTTGGTTTTGTTTGTGGGTAGAAAATGTCAATCATTGTCAGAAAGAAAAGGTAGAAATAGTCGTGACTGGCTTATTATGGGATCTCGTGGAATATCGGCGAAAATTTCGCACGAAGGTTTCATAGCGTTACGTCTAGATGGTATTCCCCTGATTTACCATCTTGGTTTACCTAGATCGACACCAGGGCTATAAAAATCCCGTGCGAATTTCAAACTACATTTATTAGCCAATCAGGTAG
The DNA here is from genome assembly GCA_036873755.1 of Hanleya hanleyi. Lineage (NCBI taxonomy): Eukaryota > Metazoa > Mollusca > Polyplacophora > Lepidopleurida > Hanleyidae > Hanleya > Hanleya hanleyi. The sequence continues at coordinate 38,832 of JAVTVY010010758.1, forward strand.
CTAGCTGGATGAAACAACTTTAAAATGACGCCCGATGTGTTTACACACTGGAGCACGTGGACCAATACAGTAAACAGCACAGAGAAACATTATCCAAAGAAGACATCATGTCTAGACATAGTGCCTGGTAAACATAAACTTCAAAAGGTTTACTCCCGTCGATAAATCAGATTTTGTCTGACAGTAGAAAATATCAAAAGACCGACCCGTGAAAAGTTGTTCCTATCCGTGAACTAAACGCCAATCAATGTCAAATTGAAAAGGCAGAATTTGTCGTAAAATATCGGGTAACAGATGGCATGATTTGTTCATAGCGTCACCTCTAGATGGTATTTTACTAATATATCATCTTGGTTTAACAAGATTGGCAGCAGGTTCTGTCGAAATGATGCTAGAGAGATCGAGCAATTATCGCGATGGCAGAGCCGTAATCCCCTGTCATCGCTTCTTTGTTTAATTCGAGGCTGAATTGTCTTAAAGTTTGTCTTGAACGCTATAGAAGCGTTGTTGGTCCGACATTAAATTGCCAGCTGCCATCTGCAAGGAATTTAAAAAGTTAAAAAGACGTCTGTCATCTTAGTCTGGCAGCACCTATGGCAGACGAATATGATGATCCATTTGGGCTATCGGTGGTTTCCCTCAAACCCAATGAACGATGGTCATATATCCTTCAAGGATTTAGAATATCGTCTATAACGTTTTGTAGATGAGCGAGGCTTTTCTACTTTTTATTTCATCAGCACATGTAGGAATGTTCCTAAGAGAACGTTTATAGGTCTAACAATAGTGGCACCAAAGTACGCATTCAAACAACTCTCGTCAACAATGAAACACCCTATGGATGATGTCCCTTATATGTGGTGGAACCGAAGAAAGCTTTATTGCTTCAGAAGCCTACATTATTTTGTTCGCTGTGCGACGAGAATAGTAGTAAAGAGAATTACTCGCGTAAAGTAAGGCAATATATTGAGAAAATGTTAGTGAATCAAGTTCACTATTCCTTTTTAGAGTCACTGAAGTGAGACACATGATTCCTGATTCTTCTTCGTCTTCATATCTCTCGCTCATCCAGAGATACGTCTCTACTGAGCATATGCAACGGACGGCATCGCCGTCACCCCGGCGACAATATGAGTTATCTAGGTTTGAGGAAGGGTTGATCGGTTTTTGTGACCTGCCTGTGAAATTTCCACAGGCAGGTCACAAAACCCGATCAACCCTGACTCAAACCTAGATAACGATTTTGTCACCAAATAATGGATTCTTTCTCATATCACTCGTATATTCTCCAACTGAAAGACAATCATCAATGGAAGAAAGCTGAAAAAGCCCACAGTTGAGATAAAAGTGCGACAAAACTTCGTTCAGCTGTTGACATTTTTGCGATCCGTAGCCTCGTTTTGATCGGTAGTCAAGGACAACAGGTGACAAACTATTTCAAACCCGTGTGTGAATTATTTCAAACCCGTTTGTCGTGATATGGCTATTTCAAGCCGTGTAAATCGACCAATGAGCGTATGAATTGATACGGGGTTCGGTGACAATAACATATCTTGCCTTGTGATATTTGCTAAACCGTTTGCTGTGATCTTTATCACATTTGTTTGACCGCAAACTTCGCGAAAACTGTGCTCGCAAGTTTGCACAGTTTGAACCACATCGGTTGACAGTTTACACCCCGATAAAGCTGCAAGATGCAAAAGTCAGTCCGTAAGTGCATGTAGCAGGGGTATCCAGGAAAGAAATACCGCTGGTATTAGTGAGGACGAAGCAGCCCAAGCACGTTCGTAAGACTGTTTATTGGGGAACGCCTTATCCAAAACGACGTTTCTTGAAAATAAAATTGATCAACACACGAGGTCGTTGGATTGGCATTTGCCAAGATAAAGACTTATACAAAGCAAAAATATCAGTTGTTTAATATTTTTACAGTTGTTGTATACGATAAACTATTTGGCACGTGTGTTCTAGATAACAGACGTATATATACCGCCAAACATAACGTGTTATCCTTATAGGTGGTATTGAGCGAAACGTACACATCTCTTGATAAAATCTAAACACCATGTATGTATACAGAAGATCCTGTAGGAATTATGCTATTCAGATATAGAAATGTATTACGATGACAGGTGTAATCGCCGCTCAAAACTTTTAAGGAGGCAGCGGTTCATATCCAGCGCCTTGTCGGACATTAGTAGTCAACCCTCGTCCATGAAGACCTCCGCCTCCCCAGGTTTTGAGATCAACTCATAATGGCTGAGTGAATGTTGATTGCTGCTGTAATATAGTTTGTACACATTGTAGCACGAAAATTATGTAACCGAAATGCAACCCCAAGCGACACCTCATGGCATATTATCTGCAAACCAAATTTGACCAGAATCTGAAGGCGTCCTCAACGTATTGCCCGGAAACCGAAACCAGGTGTCACCACCAGTAGGTGCAAGCGGGTAACACGTAATCCCAAACGACATCTCATGGCATCTCATGGCCGATACGGCATACGACCTTTGAGAAGGATCGGAAGAGGGGACCTGAAGTTATTGCCCGGAAACCAAATTTAGATTTTGCCACCAGGTGGCACCACCTGTAGGCGGAAGTGTGCGAAACACAGTCCCAAGTGACATCTTATGGCATATGAATACCAAATTTGAGAAGAATCTGATGAGCAGATGTCAAATTATTGCCCGGAAACAAATTTAAGATTTTTCCACCAGGAGGCGCCACCTGTACGCAGAAGCGGGCGAAATACAATCCCAAGGGACATCTAATGTCATGGTATCTGCATACTAGATTTGAGAAGAATCCGACGAGGGTCCTCAAGTTATTGCCGTAAACCAAATTTAGATTTTGAAAACGCAATCTCATACGACATCTTATGTTACGGTACATTCAACCTAATTTAAGAAGAATCCGATGGGCGGTTGTCAAGTTATTACCCGTAAACAACGTAATTTGTGATTTTGCGACCAGGTGGCGCCACCGATGAGTGCAAGTGAGCGAAAGGCAATCCCAAGCAACATCTGCTGGCATGGTACATGCATGCCAAATTTGAGAAGAATCCCAGAATGTTAGAGTATTTCAAAGGAATCCAAGCAAGTGTTTCTAAGTTATCGCTTGCAGCACGGAAGAATGGAATGAACCATAGTGGCGCCACCTCCCGGCGGATTTTGCTGAAACGCAACACCAACCGACATTTTGTCGCGAGGAACGCATTTGCCAAATTTTGAAGAAATCCGACAAATCGTTCGGGAGTTATCGCTTGCGAAGGATTTGAACGGACATCCACGGACATGGTTCAGAAGATTGGAACAAGACCCAGTGGCGCCAAATACAGGCGGATCTTGCTGAAACGCAATACCAACCGACGTCTTGTCGCAAAGAATGCAGATGCCAAATTTCGGAGGAATCCGACAAAGCATTTGGGAGATATCGATTGTCAAGTATTTGAACATACATCCACGGACATGCACAGAAGATTGGAACAAGATGCAGTGGCGCCACCTTAGAGCGGATCTTGCTGAAACGCAATAGCAACCGACGTCTTGTCGCAAAGAATGCAGATGCCAAATTTCGGAGGAATCCGATAAAGCATTTGGAAGTTATCGCTGGCGAAGTATTTGAACAGACATACACTGGCATACACGGACATCCACGGACACAAAGAAGCAAGAACCATTTTAAAGTCCCCGGCCGCAAAAAGACAATTGCAAGTGATTAGTGTATGGAAGTCTGGACAGGGGAAATGCAAGTCGTTTTTGTAACGGTCCCAGACCGAACCGTTATTTGTGTGTAAAACATGATATACCTTTATAGCTACACCAATAACAAGTTCAAATTAACCTGAATTTGAGTTCACTGGAAACAGATAATTGATTTTGCGACGATATTTCTCTCTCCATTTCAGGGAGAAATATAGTAAGCCTACGTTTGGGAGATATTTCGTGTCAACTATATTTATCACATGTTGACCTGTGCTGTCTGAAAGATACAAGCAATGGCTATACGTGACAAAGTTTGTGTGCGAAGCCGTGCATTAAACTAGTAAGATATTATGTTTTGGCCTTATTTGAAGATAATTTCTTTCTTTACGGTTCGGGTATATCGGGTGACTCGTTCGATGAATAACTACACGGGGTATCTTTCATGAAGGGACTAACTACATGGTAAATGCTTCATGAATGGTGAAGGGCTCTACATTTTGACTTTTGACAGGTAACATCTTTGTTAGGCAAGGTTAAACCTAGTATCAACATAAAAATAAGAAATACAATCTGTACACAATTTCTGCCAAAACACCTTAAAAAATACATGAAAAATAAGAGATATCAGGGATGGAATCGTCAGATCCGGCAATCAGTAGTCAGCCGTTGTCCATAAAGAATTTCCTCGTCCATACTCTATTGTAACAAAATTGAACTGCCCAGTGGTAAAAGAACCACTGTAAGATTTCATTGCCGTTGACCTTCATAGAGCACGTGCATTTGTTTATCTGTGATCACTGCACAGGGGCTTGTTGATGGTCAGTTATTAATTATGATATTAATAATCATATATATATATATATACTCTCCTCCTATTCCATTAATGGAGTAGAATGTGAGTATATATATATGGAGTAGGAGAGTATATATATATATGCATATTAATATCATAATTAATAACTGACCATCAACAAGCCCCTGTGGATCACTCTCATGAATAAAGCTTCCATGATCGCGCACTAGTTCCAATATTCTACTACCGTCGGTGAGCCTGTCGTCTTTGTTAGAGCATCGTGAAATAAATTTACAGTAAAAACACTCAAATATGATTTATTTGGAAAGCTAAACAAGAAAAAATATAACGAGCAAGCTGTTACAGTTTCATGACGTCATCTCGAGTAAATAGGCTTTCCTGAGCTCGAAGGGGACAGATTCGCCGCCTCCAAACATTAGAGAGCGATTGGGTGCTTGCATTGAAACCAACCTCCAAACAGGATTATCTCCCCTTCTGCCAGTCTGTCGACCCTGCCCTCATTCACATTTTCAGGGCAAAAACAAAAAACAAAAACAAAAAATGCCCTGACATTCTCAACACAATGGGTCTTCACCAAGCCAATGTAGCCTTTGACGGAGATTAAAAGTGAGAGATTCGGCGGACAAAAGAAAACAAACAATCCGTGACTGCCGCTAATTAAATAACTGTTAATCTCTTTACAACAACAACAACAACACTACATCAAAGCTGACGGTCGTTTGTTAATCAGCAACGTTTGTTTTTCGTGATCAATTAATGCTCACGCGCATTCACATCTCCAAAATTGAATATCGCAGTATTTAGCATGCTGATAAGGACTGTTTGGCTGGTAAGATTCAGGTTTTGTGAAATTATGTTTCGGTACAGGGCTATATTTAAAATGAATGACGACAGGGTCGATCGTCTGGCAGACGGGGAGATAACCCTGTTTGGAGGTTGGATTGAAACGCTAGCTTGCGCCTTCGTAATCAGCCCAGTGAGCGGGTTATAACAATATATGACACTTCAAACCAAAATTACATTCCCAAACAATAGATTAAGAAGTTTAATGATTTGACAGAACCAATCATAATATCTGACAATATTTAACATGTGCGGATGATAATAACACGACCGGTGCTCTGATTGCAATTTCTGGGGGTTACTGTTAACATTGGTTGATATTCCCATCTTTGACAACAAAAGAATAGCATTAGTGTTGAGGGTGACCCATCACAACCTTCTCATCTCTACACTGGGTACTTTCGTATTAACAGTAAGTCATACAAATGTCAAGATGACCTCCATAGCCCAGATGCCGGTTCAGCACATTATAGTTTTTGGCGATGAAACAATACGTCTGTGGCAGGATATGTACACCCGAACATTTGCAAGTAATTCAAATCTGTGTTTTGACGAATGATCAGCGGAATGCCGGAGAATTGTTGAGGTTCTTGCTAACATTTATAGCGGGAATGTCGGTCTCTGTTTTCGTTCGCTGGAGAACTGGAGAGAAAAAATGGCGGCAAATTCTCAGCTAATGTCGTCTGCTCGTGCTGTCCATGTAAGGGGCTCTGTGAGTAGGTCACCAATCTGCAAGAGAATAAAGTCTAGACTAGATGCATAACATATTCCTAAACTTTCTCATACTTGCAGACAATTTGCAACTATATTAAAAACACTTGACAACTAGTCTGGATGGCTTATTGTTTTTACACTTGACATGTGGTGGGAGATGGTGTGAAAATCTCAGTGCACGTAAACTAACTGTACTATTGTATGCTTATTTATGAGGATACCGGTATCTAAATTGTTTATTTCTCAACCTTTGCCAAAATAAAATGATATTGGTGGATTCGGGGCATTCAGGTCATTTCCGAACTTGCCGAAGCCCCCGAACGAACCGATCATTGCCGAAGTTTCCAGATAAGCTGGTAACAGATCCAATTAGGGCAAAAACAATCTGACGAACGCGGAGGGAATAACCAATGTTTTAGTGGACTTTTATTTACTCTTTCGCTTTCACATGCCCCTATCATTTTAAATAATAGTTTGGAACGATATCCTAAAACCGTTGTCATCGTTTATATGTTCAATTAAAATTTGTCAGATTAAAAAAAAAATGTTTTAATATATCCAATTATTCAATTAAATATCCCTAAGCTTCTGTTCCCAGCCGTCTGCTTTTGCTTCAACTCCTATAAGCTGTGGTGGGAAAATCTATAACAAAAATATCAAGGATTGTTATGTTATTATAGTTTCGGAAATCCGAGTCACACAAATCATTTTTAGCGCGAAGTCGTGGGAGTCTTACAGAGAGGCGAGAACCGTATGCCGCAGACATTTACGTCATCATACGAGCAAGACCGGTCACGTGAATATCACATATATATATATATTTATATTGTAGAGTTTTTGGTATAAAGCCCACTGGGTCGATGGTACAATTGTGTGTTTGTCCTGTCTTATATTTGCTTGGAGAAGGTTGTGTTAACAAGATAAAAAGGCCCTTTGTTACGGTGGCTCGCGTCTACGTGGAAAACAGCCTGTCTTTGCCATCCCATTTTCTTACGAACTTTCAGGAAAATCCGCACATTCATGTCTATATAGCTGTAATCAGCGAAGGTGCATCATTCGTATATTGATATGAATTTGAATTTGTTTCAGGCCCGGAACATTGTTTCATTATAAATTTCTTTTATACAACAATCGGGCTTTTTTGGAATTAAATTTCTATCATAAGTTACATTCTTAGAAAAATGGACCATTGTAGTTGTCTCGGTACCATTTAATGTCGCGGGTCAGGTTGTGGGATGTGTCACGTGCCCACCATTTATCGGATAACACGAAACTACACATTAATACCATGTTGAATTTTCAAGCCCAAAATCGTAAAAAGCTCGAATTCCAATCACCTGAATCTAATATATCGTAAATAAACCGAAGGTGTCTTGAAGTTGAACAATCAGGGACTTGCAAATCACTAAAGCTTTAACGTCTGAAGGAGGTACTCGACATGAAGGAAAAAACATTTCCCAATTACCCGCAGAGCCGACAGGCATTTCAATGTATGAACATGTGTGAAGGTCATCTTAGGACGATCCATCTTTCACATAAGGATCACGAGACAGAGGAGAATAGCAGTCTGTCTGGGTACAACAAGGAGTCTAAACGGAAGGAATAAAAAATCTTCTCCGACTCTGATACATCATGATTGGCATCCATTGTGAGGAATTTCTGCTTTCATATTGGAATATATCCGGGCTGCACACATGAATGAAAGATTTCTGATAGATGTTGTTGCGCAAGCAGTCATAGCATTGTGGAATGAGGATCGTTGTCTTTAAGTATGTGCAACCAAGGTGTCTTTTAATTCTATCAAAGTCTACCACTTTGGCCATTGACTTATTGATCGGAACCCTGAAATGTTTCAATAACTGCATTTTGTGTTCTCAGTAGACCAGATCAACGTCGTCAGGACAGACAAGGTGGCGTTCTATATAACACTGTAGCTGATTGGAGAGATGTATCGTAATGGTCCTGTTTGTCCTGTTTGACCAGGCGGCTAGTGTACATGGCATATGCTGTGAGATATGGTATTAACATCATGCGACGTCCGTCATATTGGAACTCCCTGGTCTTGATCCGTCATCTTCAAACTTGTATGACAACCCATCAGACAATTTTGAGAACACCCACACTGGACAGCTTGGTCTCCAAAGTACATGGATTGACTTAAAAATCGCTGTACCATTTTGGTTTGTGACAAAGGAATTTTGAACAATATCAGTCCGCCATATTAAAAATTTACAATATCTCGTAAAGTTGTACGAGGAACATTCTCACTGTACAACTGACTCACAAAACATATGTTTGACACTTAAGTTCTCATTTTTCCATTTGACCTACTTCATGCAAAATAGAGCTTCCGTTTAAAAAAAAAGACCGCCATCTTGGTAAATGGCGGCTTATTCAATTAGTAGTCCGTATTGACCAGGTCATTAGTCCTAAAAGCAAACGGTTAAGTTAAGATATGATAACACATGTGGTGTGCTAGCTAAGAATGTCCTGTGGATCTGTGTCCCTCTTTATATCCTTTTCTTTAGGGATAAGTGTCCATTCTTAGTTGCAAATGTGGAGAATTATGCCCTTGCTGGGTTAGAAGATAGGAACCGGACACATTTGACTACCGGACATTCTTGGTCATCACAGCGGTGCTAGTTCATATAAAAATAAAGCCTTTTTGTGGCCCCCAACCCTATGAATGAATTAGACGAATTGATGTTACATCACCAGTTACATATAGCTGCTCGGTGAATCAATTGGCTACAGTTGTATGTTGTTGTTGTATGTCGAAACAACTGCAGAAGAAAAAAACAACCCAGAAATCAATGGAAGCCTCCTTGTATATAAACCCATCTTAGCATCACGGCTGCACTTATGTAAACCGTATTACAGCAGTGTTTTTTGAATATCATGTATCGTATCCAGGCGACGGCATGTTGTAGGACATAGCTACTATTTATTTGTTTAGAAAATACATCTACAAAACTTTTCTGACTAAAGAATCAATTGTATTTGCTGTTGTTAATATATTGTACCACATACAGCTAAAGTCAATATGAACATATGCTAGACCAGACAGTCGATTTGAATAGTAGTTACCAACATACGTCGACCCCTTCTCCAGGATATAAAAAAACCAAAAAAACCATTAGAATATCTCGAAAAATACAAGAACGCCTACTATACACTGACGGTGCCTTATTTCAATTTTGGGGTAATATATTGTTATTGAATCCTGGTAAATTAAAAAATTAATGTCTGGGCTGATCTTTAATAACTGAACCAAGGTTTCTGCTGGAAATGTATTGAGCTGGATATCACAGAAACTAAACGATACATTGCAAGTCTTTTGCTGTCGTTGCAGCCACCATATGGTATATTAACTTAGCGATTCTTGGACTAACTTCACAAAATGTGAGAAATGAAAGAATGATCAGGACTGAAGGAGCAGGAAAACGTATCTAGGAAGATAAACTAACGTCTATAGATGACCACAAAGACGGTTGTTTAAGAACAACAGTATCTACCTTGTACAAAATGAAATATATTGGATAGAACGAAGCACTAAGAAGCTTTGATCACAAAGAAATAGTTCCTCTATGTACTCGTGTGTATTTTTGGACAAACCAACAATCACTTGAGAGAGGCTTTTACTATGGAATCCACAAATAAGCGGAAACTCTAAATAAAGTTCTACATCTATCCCCCTCATCTTTGCTGAAGATTTGGTTAACCGTTCTGGGCTCTCGTGCAGTATAAGGTCACCTTGGTAGCGTGTGTAGTTTTGAAGAATAGATCAGGCGAAGAGCCGAGGTAATCTATCCTCTTGTGTGTACGTGTGTTTCCACATGTACCCTTACACAGCATCTGTGACCAATACCACCTGATCCAGAAAGCGCATGTGCTGCAATTTTTTCCAGAGTTTGCCATGACATCATGGACTGAAGCGCTGGCATGACCATCAATGTGATGATTGACTGTCGACGGTATATCAAATGCTTTGACGACCCAGTAGGTAACTCTTCATCACGACCTGACATACTAGGACGTGTAAGGTCCGTGTAACCTTGCATAGTTCAATTTTCGTTTTTCGTTTTTGGTTTCTCAAAATCAAAAATTGAAATTTGACCGTCAATTTTCAATTTTCGTTTTTTGTTTCTATAATCTCAAAATCAAAAATTGAAATTTGACCGTCAATTTTCAATTTTCGTTTTTTGTTTTTGTGTTCTGAAAATCAAAAATTGAAATTTGACTGTCAATTTTCAATTTTTGATTCTGGGATTACAAAAACAAATCAAAGTACTTAAAGTACTGATGTCGGGTTTACTTGAATTGTATTCACTGTGGCGTTTAAGATATAGTAATGTAGAAATGCATAGATAATTGGAAGCATAAGCTGTGATATCTTACTTTGTATAGAGTGGCAAATAATATTATGTTTGCCGATGCAAAGTCTATACTGTTCCAAAGAAACTCCCATTTTGTTATATGCAGTAGTTTACTGTGTATGATTCAAATTTTTTCTTTCAGTTCAATACCTGTTTCAACACCTGTTTCAAACTCCTGTTTTCAATACCTGTTTCAACTCCCGTTTTCAGCAAAATAGATCAACTCAAGATTGCTTCAGCTCCAAGACTGTTTCGCTTTTAACACCCCCAGATATATCAACTCCACCGTCATTTATTTCCTGCAAAAAAATTCTTCTTCAAGACTGGACGGTCACTGTCGGCTGTCGGTGTGCTATCACTCCCCACACAGTCAGCTTGTTGACGCACAACTTTGATTATCAGATAATTACGAATTTGTCTACATTATAGAGAAGTAAGCTTTTGAAAAGAACTCATCTGTGATAAATAATAAACTTAACCACAATCACTGCCTGATCTGAACAACGATAGATCTGATCAACATCGGGTGTGGAGAATGGACCATGGAGAATGACCCTTCCCGCCGTAACAAATGATACCGGATAAAATAGAATGGAAAGGCAAATTTTAAAAGAAATTGGAAAGATCAACTTTACTGCGATAATGTTCACATTATCAAGTTAAATGCACAAGCTACCGTGCATTGTAAATATGTTTATGACTGTCAGACAGAAGAACGATACTTTTTTATGAATGTTGTAAGGGGCATCAAATGAGAACAGTCTCCGGGCAGGAGATAAAAACTACACATGTGCAGAAGAAAAAAGAAAAACTGAAAAGTGATACTAAAGGTTTACCCTTGGTAAACCCGACAAAAAACGAAAATTGATATTTGATAGTCAATTTTCAATTTTCGTTTTGCTTCACGCAAAAGTGAAAATCAAATATTGAAAATTGCCTCGACTTGTCTTTTGATTTTAACTTTGACGTATCAATTTTAAGTTCGCATGTGGATGGGTCACTTCCGGTACGACGAGTAGAATAGAAAACGCAAATCGTGTCGTATAAGAGGCGTGGAGCGTGAGAGGCTGTTGACCCACCAGACCATCCTCGGGAGCCAGTGTATTGATCCATTTGTTAGGGTATCTATACATTGCTTTGGTTAGTTGCACACGGTAGTTCTGGATAAAAAAAAGATCAAGGGGTATCCTATAAATCAAACCAATTATTGAACAGGTTCAGCTAGCTCATTACTCCAATCCGCTAGCTGGACGGTTTGAGATGTGACATCGCTGGCATAACTTTGATGTCAGGCTGAAATCGACATCGAGAGTCAAGGCAAAAACCGCCGGCTTGGGATACGGACATGCTAATTCAAAATAACCTCTGGGGATGAAATGTTCGAGATTGAGGCAACGACTCAAGAACTCACTCGAATCACCAAAAATGTCCAGGTAAACCCTGTGCGGGGATTCACGATTTACCTGGACTTGTGAAGATGCACCAGACAGGTCTGGATATGTGGCATCCCGCTGTTCTCAATGCTTATTGGCATTGAGGCCTAAGCCAATCAGAACGCAGTCTTAGATTTTCTCATTTCTAAAAATAGATGTTTAGAGCGCTACAAAAGCGAACAGCATTCATGCAGACAACCGCTATTTGCTATTGATTTGAAATATAGTATTTATAAAGATACCAACAAAGATTTAATACCAATAAGAGTAAGCATCGCGGTGATGGACCGCGAAATCCGTACATGGCAAGCGGCCCGTAAACCACCATTTCAAACAAGCACACAATCACCACGTTTGATGTCAGACGTCTGAATGCTTCAACGCTTCAGGTCCAATCATCATTCTCTATTTTTGGGACCTGGATCGTTGGAGCGTTCAGATGCCCGTCAACGTTCAGCGTCAAAAACGCTTCAACGCATTAAGTGTGGGTGTCAAACGCTTCAACGCATCGACGCGGGAAGTTCCTTTGTGGGTTATGATTAGGGTACCCACGTATTTATTATACTACCCTACTTTAATGAAACTCCCATGTGTATCAACCCCGTTGTTCTCCATATAATGCTTCACACCTGCTGCACGATTGCCTACTCGCTTCTGCACATGCGCAGTTGGCCCATTATATTCTAGCTCGAATGCCTGGCTCCAGGGATCTTCTCCGACCCCTCTTGTAAGACCCCTCCCCCTAACACAAAATTCAACAAACACTTTTTTGTGGTGGTGTCGTACGGTACATGACGACGAACGCTTTATTGACAATCACTTTGGGGACTCTAATCCCACACATTCTACACGGGGACTCTAACCCCACACATATTCCGGGGGACTCTAACCCCACACACATCCCGGGGGACTCTAACCCCACACACATCCCTGGGGACTCCACACGCATCTCGGGGAACTCTAACCCCACACACATCCCGGGGGATTCTAACCTCACATATATTTCGGGGGACTCTAACCCCACACATATTTCAGGAAACTCTAACCCCACATATATTTCAGCATATATTTCCAGGGTGCTTAAATTAAGCGTTCGTTGTAGCATCGACGTGTACCGTAGACGAGAATGGTTAAACAGAGACTCTCTCTCCCTTATAAAACACATAAGGCGCTCGACTGAACACGGTTCACAGTCGGAGCTATACTCACGTCTTACACCCCATGGAGAAAGAAGTTTCCTTTTAATTCATTCCATTCAACCAAAGGAAACTATATTATAGTGTAGTGAAACTCCCACATCTTTCCCCCTACTGTTTTTCCATATTATGCTCCACACCTGCCTAAACAATCCGATTTGCGCTTTCCATACTACTCCGCGGACCGAAAGTGACATCATAAGTCTTGCGCGTGCGCAGTTAACATTGACAAGTTAAAATCAAAAAAACGAAAAGCGGACAAGTCGAGGCAATTTTCAATATTTGATTTTTATTTTTTGCGCGAAGTTAAACGAAAAACGAAAATTGAAAATTGAATGTCAAATTCCAATTTTTGATTTTGACAAACCGAAAACGAAAAACGAAAATTGAAAATTGACGGTCAAATTTCAATTTTTGATTTTGAGAAACCAAAAACAAACAAAAACGAAAATTGAATTGTGCAAGGTTACACGGACCGTGTAAATAAAACCATCGTGTCGTATCCAACTCAGAGGTTCTCGTTGCACGATCGTTTGTTCAACGAAGGCTTCTTGACGCTATTGTGCGATCGGTTTACTTGGATGAACGGGATTTTGGGACGTATCGACATGACAAAGACAAGCATGCGGTCAATGAAATATACTAGTATACAGATTGAAGAAACAGATTAATAATGAAGTCTGCCACAAAGAAAACTCTTGACAAACTTCCTGATCTTTGTGTAAAAATTGCAATCCGGAAAAGCCTACGCGGGACCTCAACATGCTCAATTGAATGGTATATTACATTTCAAACATTCTGCAAGTCTTTGGTGGGAGATATGAAAAAGACAAATACACAAGAATGCGATAAGGGGCTGAGAAAATCGCAGGAACGTCTAGCGTGGGGTTTCCGGTTGTTTGCCATAGGATACTTTGACGACATTTTGATAGTGTGGCCCAAGGGAAGCATGCATCTCAGTACCCGTTGCCTCAAATCGATATTACAAGAGTGGAGGCGGTTAAATTACATTTAGTATACTACAAAAGTCGATGAATTCAATAAGTGCCACAATGATCAATTCGTTCATTCGATATTTTCTCACATATCGGATGTCAGATCTTAGTCATTTAATGAATTATTATAATAAAAGTGAAAGTAAAAGTCATTTACAAATATCGCATGATACAATGTCTTCATGGTGTGTACATGAACAGTATCAAACAAAGCAAGCCTAAGATACCTAATTACCCTGGAAAACGACTTGAAAACTCACTTAAATAAAACAATACTGGCTAGTTATGGTATATATCTTTGACAATTTGAGCATCACGATGCATTTGCCCATATCACATGAAAACTGTTGATCGCTCGTCTCTTGCGATAATTGGCATATTTAACTTTATTTAATATCTGAGGTTAAAGGGATAGCTCGCTATTTCATGTTGAAAGCCCTATCGTTTGACATTCGTGAAAGAAGATGAGTGGATATTTGGTAAGGGTATATCAATCAAAAATACATCTTCGCAGAAACTTATTCTATTAAAATGTAAACTGATTCTGTTTTGCATTCTCTAAAATCGTCCAAACTGTTCTAAAAGTCTTTATTGTGTCAGCATGAATAAGCATAATAATGAAACATAACTGGGGCGTATTCTGGCAGCGGAAACCATTCGGAAGTCTCGCTAACTAAAAAATAATCAACTTTAAATAAAATCGCAGGTAATGACAAGCCGGTTTTGATGCGTTTTAAAAGGGCAGATGTGTGTTTAAAGTAAATCGGATGGTATTGTTGTTTCTGGCAGCCTAGGGCAAGAAATAATGGCTCTTCCAGAATGAAAAATAAAATTAAATTAAAAAAATCCTCATACTTCGCTGGTCTTTGACCGGAAACATGACATGTTTTTTGGCCTAATGCAGTTATTTGGACCGATAGTGACGTTAACAACTGTAGTACCTGATAGTAAAGGATATTATTTCAACCTTGGTCTAAATATGGTGATTCAGGATTGTCTTACAAGTGGTTCACAGCCGTTCAGGTCGTTGAATTGTCAAGCCTTCATTCAAAAGTCTGTGGTGTCAGGTGAACAATTAGAACTTCTGAATCTGTTATTGTATTGTAATACTAAATTACCAACTTCCGGTGGTAAGTGCTGTGCACTGCTGAAGTCATCCAGCGCAAATGTACAGGACTAGATATAGGACTGAATCCTGTCGAAGATTAAAAGTGTTCCTTTATGAATTCTTGGTAATTATCAGGAAATGCTGCATATTCCTTTAGATCCTCTATAATCTTAGGTCAAACATGCCAACTTCCAAATAGGGTTATCTCCCTTTATGCTATGTCGGCTATGCCTTCTTTCACTTTACATGCAGCCCTGTACCAACAGATCATTTCACAAAACCTGAATCTTACCAGCTAAACAGTCCTTATCAACATACTAAATACTAAGATATTTAATTTTTCAGATTTGAATGTGTGTGAGCATTTGATTTCGAAAGAAAACATTGCGGATTTTTTTTTTCAAACAAAAGACCGTTATCTTTGATGTATAGTTGTTGTAGAGAGGGGGAACAGTTATTTACTTATTCACCGATTGTTTGTTTTCTTTTGTCTCCCGAATCTCCCAAATGCGCTGCAGTTGATTAATTCTGGTTAATTCAAGTTGTTGCGATACATGCAGTGCCGTTCCGATAATCTCGCACTTTTATTCTCCGTCAAAGGCTACATGGCTTGGTGAAGACTGCAGAGAATGCCAGGCGTTTTTTCGCCCTCGCCAATTGACCGAAGGCAGGGTCGATGGCATAAGGGAAATAACCCTGTTTGAAGGTTGCAAACCTATTTTAATCAACTTATTGAATCAATTTGTTTTAATCATTCAACCGTTCTACAACACTTACTTCACATGTATTATTTAATGAATAATTTTTCTTCATGGTTAGCCACTTTGTTGCAGTGTTACCAACGTCGCTTTCATTTCAGTTATTTCAACGAAACCATAACTGATCCGTTTGAAATGAGTTAGATGCGAAAAGCGCCTAAAACAAGCGAAGAATGAAACGGAT